>ML663006.1:4280430-4491976 GCA_007570785.1 Antilocapra americana
ACACACACACACACACACACACACACACACACACACACACACACACAGAAATTACATTTACTAAGACAGCTTTGTTTTTCCAAAATATGCATGTGAGTACCCATTCCTTTTCTTAGAAAGTGAAGTCCTGAGGAGCTCAAGGACTGAGAAGCAGTAGAGTATAAGGCACTGTTTATCGAATTTGAGCACATCAGAATCCTCTGGAGGGCTTGTTACAACAGGGAGAGCTGAGCCCACCCCCAGAGTATCAAATTCAGTGGTTTTGGTTGGGGAGAGGGGGTGGATAATTAGCTTTTCTAACAAGTTCCCAGGGGCTGCTGCTGCTACTAGTCTGGCGAATACACTAGCCACTAGCAGAGTGGCTGAGACTTTTGGCTATAGAATCACACCAAGATCCAGTTCTGCTCCTTACACCAAGTCAGAACATGGGCAAGTTACTTAACATACCAGTAAAATAGGGTCAGTAATAACAGCAGCCTGGCCTTATGGCAACAACTAAATATGAACTTAGAATGTAAAGCATTTAGAACAGTGTCTGGTCCACAGCAACTGCCTAATGAACATTCGCTATTATCATTCATTCCTTCCTTCATCAAACAATTATAAATTGAGTCTTTCCTTTGAGACATGCACTGTTTCAGGCACCAGGAGTACAGTGGTGAGGAAAGCAAAGCCTTGCCTTTCAATGAGCTTACAATGCACTTAAGGAGGAGCATGACAGATAACCTTGTAAATATACAGTATAATGTTACAGAGGAATTTTGCATTCCAAGCAAACAATATCAGCTGCATACAGAGCTTTATGAAAACTTGGTCCAACCTTATTCACATTTTCTAGCTCAAGGAGGTGGTGGTGGTGTTTCTAATGCAAAAACTTCTTAGCAGCATGGCTCCTACCATAGCAGCTGAATAAAGCTCAGGTTATGGCTTTTTCAGTCAGGTTCTCCAGAGAAACAGAACCAATAGTGTGTATGTGTGTGTGTAAAATTTAAATTTACACTTATGTTTAAGGTATGTTCAAATATAATCTGGGAATTCTCTGGCAGTCCAGTGGTTAGGACTCTGAGCTTCCACTGCACAGGGTATGGGCTTGATCCCTGGTTGGAGAGCTAAGATCCCACAAGCCAAATAATGTGGTCAAAAAAAAAGTTTAAAAAATATGATATATATTTATACTTATACTACATATTTATGTAGATTTTAAAATATTCTATTTTAAATCACTAAAATGTACTACACGGATTAAAGGACCAAAGGAACTGAAAAGAAAGCAAAACATGCACAAAATCCTGACCCTGAGCACCTTCTAACATTTTTAATGAATTCCAAGTGCATCAAGATCAAGATCTTTGATACAGAGTACTCTCCCTCACTTCTGCCATCCTCAAGGAAAACAATAGCTCTAAGATGTATCATGAGAGACCAGGGTAGAGGGAAGAAATAACTTGCCTCCTCCCCCTGAATAGATCCAAGGTTGTCACTTAGGGCCCCAAGGATTTCCCCCAAATAATGCCTCAGGCATAAGGATAAGACAGAAATTTGGCAATCAACTATTTTTACTTAACTCTATGTTTACTGGGTGAGGAACTCCATCAAAAGCTATTAGAATTAATCAACCAGTTCAATGAAGCTGCAGGATATAAAAATCAACATTTTATATACTAACAATGAACTATCAAAAAGAGAAACAGAGAATATAATCGCATTTCCAACTGCATAAAAAAACAATAGAAATGCATTTACAAGGAGATGAAAGATAAATACAGTGAACACAACACATTGATAAAAGAAACTGAAGAAGACACAAATAAGTTGAAAGATATTCTGAACTCACAAATTAGAAGAATTAATATTCTTAGAAAGTGCATACCAACCCAAGGCCATCTATAGATTCAACACAAGCCCTAGCAAAATTGCAATAATATTTTCCACAAAAACATAAAAAAACAGTCCTAAAATTTGTATGGAACCACAAAGGGCCCTAACAGAACCAAGTTGATGGCATCACAATTCCTGATTTCAAACTTTACTACAAAGCTTTAATTATCAAAACACTAAAAAGACATACAGACCAATGGAACAGAATCGGCAGCCCAGAAAAAAACACATACATATATGATCAACTAATATTTGTCAAAGAATCAAGAATACAATACTCATTGGATAGTTTCTACAAAAAATAATGTTGGAAAAGCTGGATATCCATATGATAAAGAATAAGGTCATTATACTAAATGAAATGTCAGACATAGGGACATTCTCATATCACAGCCCCATCCGAACCCCTTCTGACTCCCCAGGCAGGGACCAGGGTGAAGGCATAACTGTCATTTTATATTTGCCCTCTGTCCCTCTATTCTGCTCCTAAAATGTGTGACAGTGTGGTAGTAAGAGCCAAAGAGCAGCTCCTTCTAAATCGGAACACTTGTAATCCTGGGCCAGTCTCATCTCCTCTCAGGATTGTTGTCTTTCTCAGCATGGCAAACAAAAAACAAACAAATAAACAAACAAACAAAAAAACACCAGGGACTTCCCTGGTGATCCAGTAGCTAAGAATCCCAATGCAGGAGCCCTTGGTCAGGGAATTAGATTCCACAACGAAGAGACAGCGTGCTGCAACAGTGATCTAACAGGTGGCAGTGAAAATCTCACACGATACTGTGTGCTACAACTAAGACCCAGCGCAACCAAAACAACGGCCAAACTTTATTACGGATATAATACACACTTATTTCTGGGAACTACAGACCAGCAAAATAGAAAACAAAAGTGGTTCATAATCCCCTCACCTCAGAAAAAAATACTAACATTTTGATACCAGTTCTCCTCAGCAGCTTCACGTCAGAGAGACCCTGTCCTCTACGCTTACCAACTAGCCCTTTCCAGTTACACATATTAACCTTACGGGAAGTCACTTATTATTTATTTTTTCTCTCTGGAGTTGTTTCTGGAGGTCGGTTCTGTAAATTTTGTTGGGTGAGGGGCATAGATTTGAGAGACGGACTGAAGCTGGAGTTGTTCTTGAAGTTGTTTTTCAATTTGAATTGCTCACTTCCTAGCTTTGGGGCCAAAAAGTATTTCGAGCCTTGTTTCTTAGGGCATCTGTATTCAAGCACTGGTGTGTCATTTGGGATAGTTTTACCTCAGAATTTTTTTAGCGCTGGCAGCTTTCCGTTCCTTTGAACGGTAACAGCTAGAACTTTGGTGACGACTGGAATTGGCTTTGGCCGTGAGACTTTAATTTGTAATGACGACTGGTGGCTGTAGAGGGTGGCCGTACCTCTCCGGCGCGCGCTCCCTCTGGGTTCAGGACTCTGGTCCACACCGGAGAGTGCAGCTCCAGCCAGAGAAGGGCGGAGTTAGCCCGAGGCGCCCGCCCCGGCCCGCCGGCAACCTAGCAACAGGGGCCGTAGCAACGGGGAGGGGGCGGGGCCTAGGGAGGAAGTCCGAAGGCCGCTAAATCTCGCGAAAGTTGCGTTTGCGCGGGAACTGTAAGTGCAAGGGTCCCGGGGTCTGGTTGCTGCTGTTGGCCAGGTGCGGGCTTCTGGGGGACGCGACAAGCCCACTGGCCACCATCATCACCCCGTTATGGAGACCTCAGCGCACAAGCAGCAGCAGCCTGAGGCGGCCAAGATCAGAAACCTGCCCTGGTAGGAGGGGGCCCGGCTGCCGCGGGGAAGGGGATCGGCCGCGCGCGGAGGCGGTGGCCCAGGTGAACAAGTGGCTAGTCCCCAGCCCGACCTCGCCCGCCGTCCCCGGACTTGAGGCCGGGGTGGAGCCACAGAAGTTCACCTCCCGTCAACTCCCCAGTCCCGCTCCATTCCGTATAACTGGCTAGGTCTCCCTTCACCCACAACCCTGGGCCCCCTTTCCTGTTGCGGAAGAGGAAAACGGCTTCCCCACCTGGGTGACGACACAGGGGTTCGATCCCATGTCTTCTGACATTGCCTTGGCCCCTGTGACAGAGTATTCTCTCTTTCCAAAATAGTCTCTTCTCTCGGTGAGATTACTGGCCACATTCTAAGCTAGAATAATCGTGATGATGATAACAGCACTTCCTACACAACTTTCATTTCAGTGACTTTGTTACACGCACCCTATTAGATATTGGAATTTTGCAAAGACCCTAGGAAGAAGGTACTGTTATTCCCGCTTTACCAAAAGGTTAAATGACTTGCTTAAGGTCTAGAGTTGGGAAATAGGTTTGGATTTGAACCCAGTTGGTCCAGGTTCAGAGCCTGCACTCCTGGCCAGTCTGCTTCCACAACTATGTCTTAGTGTTGTTTTAAAGACTGATGGGATTTGGCCTGATTTTGGAAAACTGTTTCTTTTCAAAAGTTTTCAAGATAATGAGTTCAGTTTGTTGTTACTATAGTAAAAATGTGTTCAGAATGTTGTGTGATCATCCATTATCTAGTTGCAAAATTTTTCATATACCTCAAATGGAAACAATATGCCTATTGGCAGTCACTCCCCATTCTCCTCTCCCTCAGCTCCTGGTGACCACTAATCTACTTTCTGTCTCTGAATTTGCCTGTTCTGGATATTTCACGTAACTTGAATCATACATATGTAGCCTTTTGTGACTGGCTTCTTAGATCAGTAATTCATGACCTTTTCTTGCCAGTAACGTTCCACTGTATGGATATACCACCATTTATTGATCCATGCATCTGTTAATTTATATTTGGATATAAGTTCAATTTTGGATTAACTTTAGGTGCCCATCCAGGTTGAGATTATAGGCAGATAGCTGGAAAGGTGAAATGAGAGCAGTTTTTCAGCACTATTGACATTTTTAACCAGATATAGGGGGGCCGTGGTCACGGGGTTAGCCTTTCATAATGTTTAATAACTTCCCTGATGACTATCACTAGATGCCAATAGCACCTTCCACCCAGTTTTGACAGGGGAAAAGTCTGTAGATATTATCAAGAGTTCACTGGAGGACAGAATTGCTCTGACTGAGAACCACTGGCTTACAGGTTCTTGTATCTCTTTCTTCTTTTAGTTAGGATACGTATGAAAGGATTCTTCTGCACATAACAAAATATTCTTGCCTTTATATATGTTGTAATGCATACTACATTGTATTTTAGGGTTGAGAAATACCGGCCACAGACACTGGATGATCTCATTTCTCATCAGGACATCTTGAGTACTAGTAAGTATCCATGTGTCCGTGGCTGGTATCCTCACTGAAGGACCTGGATATATTTCTTAGGAATGTTGTCTCTGCTGTAATAACTTTAAAGAATCTTTGTTAAGCTTTTTGGGATGTGGCTTTGACAGCTGCGTCCTTCAGATTTTTCATTCCTGCGTGTACCCTAGATTTGAACATAGAGTTGAAGTAGATTCAGCCCAACTCTGGCCTGCAGTGAATGAGGCGACTCTGAGACTGATAGCATCTCTTTCTCCCCGCATCTTCAGTTCAGAAGTTTATCAGTGAGGACCGCCTGCCGCACCTCCTTCTGTATGGTCCTCCAGGGACAGGAAAGACATCCACCATCCTGGCCTGTGCTAAACAGCTGTACAAAGATAAGGAATTTGGCTCCATGGTCTTGGAGGTAAATGAAAGGATTACCCTTAACTTTCAAAGGACTCTGGTTTCTTATTTTTAGTTCTGCTAGTTTTGTTTTCCTTTACAAGTTAGTTGCCCTGCTGGTGGTTGGGAAAGAGGCAGATATACAATATTTCAATTCACTTTTCCTATAATTGATTTTGCCTGGAGATTTTTGGTGTAGCTAGAGGGCAGGGGTAGGGCCAGGTGTTTTTGTTTGCTGTTGCCAACTTTTACTCAGACACTCAGTGGTCACTCGGTTGCTAGCCGTCTCCCATATGCCCTTCTCCATGTTGCTCCACAATGTTCTTGTCCCGGAAGACTGGGCTGTGTTGACTACAGCTCTCTTGCCCTCTGGCTTCTATTGGGTTTGGCCAGTAGGGGCCCTGGCAGGAGTTGGGGGAAGAATGGTGCCTGGTCCAGCCCTGGGTCACCACAGATGGACAGTGTACCCACCCACAGGGCACAGCACCCAGCATTCCCCAGGAGCCAGCACCACTCCCCCACCAACCCCTTAAGACTTGGGAGTTATAATGGGCCCCAGTAGCCCATAAGGTATTGCATCGCTCTTGTGGTTTCTCCCACACCTCACGAGCACCTTTTAAAATATCTCTTCATTTAATTCTCTTCAAATTACTGAATTTGAGTGTGCTGTTTACTGCTGTGACATGAGTGACCCACTTAGATTATGAAATTCTAAATGTAAGGGGAAAAATGGTTTAACTTACTTTTTTGTTATAGATCTTAGAATCTTGCTGCCACCAAGATTCTTACTTGTTCTTACTTCAGTGTATTAAAAACTTGCTAACTTCTGGGTTGCTCTGGGTTGTGGTAGCTAAAATTAGCATCATTCTACTCCTGCCTGGGGTGCTGTTCACTGTGACCAGACCAATTAATTATTCCTCCAAAGCATGTCAGTGATGGTCCTCAAAAGGGAGAAGAAAGACTGTCATTGGCCTTTCAGAATATAGTGGAATGATCTAGTGAGCTGTGAGTTTTAAATATAATTGCAATCTTTTTTTTAATGATCATCTCTTTATCTGTCCTTAGACCTAAAGACCTAGCTTTCCGAGCAGGACTGATAAAAAGATACATTAATTCATAGCACACTAATATGTTTTCTATTTATTCTGGCTTCTCTCTTTCATATTTAGCTGAATGCTTCAGATGACCGAGGAATAGATATCGTTCGGGGACCAATCCTGAGCTTTGCTAGCACAAGGACAATATTTAAGTAAGAATTCTTTGTATGATTTCTCTCCCTAAAGATTTTGATCAGTGAGTTGCATTTTTTAAATCCTCTCCTTTGCCAGTTTATAAAAGTGTAAATAAAAGGGGGGGGGCTTTGACAAAAGCAGCGATGAGAAAGTGATAAAAGTACAGGAATGGTGGTAAGAAATACTAAAATGAAAATATTATCTAAATCTATTTGCAAGTCCTCTGGGGAAGCATTAGTTTCATTTTATTAGTTAACAGGGAACTGATTACATCATAAGACTGGCTGAGCTAGTTTGAATTTAAACAAAAATGAATTGAGATCAGGGTGGATAACTAGGATGGTGGTGAAAAAAAGAGAGGAAAAGACAGGCAGAAGTAAAGGTGGTGGGAAAAGCAGCACTAGGATAATAGAATTCTGGGTGGAAGAAAGAAGAAGGTGTCAGAGGATAGAATCTGACACAGAAGTTAGACCTCTGTTCCCTTTAAGAGTTGAAGGAGCAGTGGGGTGTTTGCTCTGTGTGCTTTGACCAAATGTCTGCTTTGGTTAGAGTTCTAGGAAAAATGAACTTTATGAGCCAGGACCCAATGGCACAAATGTGAAGGTGTAGATTTGGGCCTGGAAGTCACTGTGAGGTTGAAGAAGCTTTTAGACAGTACCGCTTGTCTTCCTAGGAAAGGCTTTAAACTAGTGATCTTGGATGAGGCCGATGCCATGACTCAGGATGCCCAGAACGCCCTGCGGAGAGGTAAGGAGTATGGCCATGTACAGTGTGTTGGTGAGGACAGCTCTAGAGGAGAATTAGCATCTTTGGACGTGAGATAGGACATGGCTTCTTTTCAGTTTTCATTTATCTTCTGACCCAAAGAAATCTCTGTATGCCTTTCACTGCATATCCCACCTGATGATCTAGACAAAAACCTCTGCACTGGGGTATTATTACCTCTTTTAGTAACTTAAAGACATAAACCTTTTGGAGATTCCTAGGTAATGACCAGATGCTGGTGTTTTATCCTCCTTTTCCCCTGGGTTCAGTTTCAGGGTTGGGAATTTGTACGGATGGATGGGAGCAGGTAGGAAGTTGTTCATTCCTAAACTGCTAGATAGGTCTTTCTGCTATTGGTACCCTTAGATACAAAGGAGCCAGGAAAATAATACTAGAAATTTAGTTGCATCAGAAAGCTGTCATGACTTTACTTCTTGCCAGGAGAATGATTTGGCCAGGAAGGGAGAGTACGCTGTAATTCGTCAGTCTTAAGGGGCCTGGTGCAGCTAATTTCTTTGCAAGGACATTCTTAATCTCTCTCATTAAAATTCTGCAGTGAACAGCTAGGAGAGAAGAGAATCTTAAGAATTTTAGGGAGGAGTAGATTGCAGCCCATGTTTAAGGAGGAGGAGAACAGAATATCTTATGGTCCTAGAGGCGTTGGCAGCCTTTCTTCAGCATCTTGTTCTGTTGAGTCAGTCTGGGCAGATCCCAGTGTGAGAATGTTGGTACAGAATGAAACTGGTGTCTTAGACATATCTGAATTCAGGTTAATGCTCTCACGAATACTCTTAAGAGCTTGAGACAAGGTCCATTGGAAAGTCTTCAAAAAGCCATCCTCCTCCCCTGCCCAGTAAAAGTTGGGGCATCATCCATCTGCCAAGTAGAATTTTATGCAAAGGGGAAGGAACACTGGATTTCACATCTTAATGGAGTAGAATGGCAAAAGTGCCAGAATCACGGCCAGTCATAGAAAAGGAAGCATTCGGTACAGTCCTGTTCATCAGCTCGGGAAAGAATGGCTGGTCTCCAGGGGTATCCTCTCTCACTACCATAGCATCTCCACTTGTCTGCACTCTTGATTTCTGTACCTTTCACATGACCGTAGAAAAGTACAGGGTTTCTGGGTCCCTTGAAGAATCAGAATGGAAGTGAGGTGGTTTTCTTTTCCTTTGTCAGTGATTGAGAAGTTTACTGAAAATACCAGATTTTGCCTCATCTGTAACTATCTGTCAAAGATCATCCCCGCCTTGCAGTCCCGGTGTACAAGATTCCGATTCGGACCACTGACTCCTGAACTCATGGTTCCTCGCCTGGAACATGTCGTAGAAGAAGAGAAGTAAGTATGTTGAAAAGCGGGGAAGAGGGGTGGGCCTTGGAGACTGGGTGTTGGGTAAGGCGACTGGCTGGTATGTTTCAAGGTGATACCGTTGGTAGACAATTCAGGAAACCTGGCACAGGTTAAGCCTCCCTGTCTGTCGGCTGCCCTGGCATCTCACAGACATTCTTCATGAAAGTCATTTGGTTCTTCACTGGATTCCATCCTTCTCCCCTGGAAGCTGTCCCACTTTCTTCCTACTCTTCTTTTGTTGTTGGGAACTATACATTGCCAACTCCCTTCTGCCAAGATGCTGCTAGGCTTTCTTGCGGAGAAGGCAATGGCAACCCACTCCAGTACTCTTGCCTGGAAAATCCCATGGACAGAGGAGCCTGGTGGGCTGCAGTCCATGGGGTCGGGAACAGTCAGACACAACTGAGTGACTTCACTTTCACTTTTCACTTTCATGCACTGGAGAAGGAAATGGCAACCCACTCCAGGGTTCTTGCCTGGAGAATCCCAGGGACAGGGAGCCTGGTGGGCTGCCGTCTACAGGGTCGCACAGAGTCGGACACGACTGAAGCGACTTACTAGCAGCAGCAGCAGCAGCAGCAGCAGCCTTTCTTGATTAGAAGGGAGGGTCCTGAGCCATCACATTCTGTGTAATCAGATGCCAAGCAAGTAACCAGCCCGAGCCGCTGCTGGTGTTGACAGGTGCCTTGGCTCTGTGATTGCAGATCTCACCAGGGCCCTCTCCTCCCAAAGCTACCTGTGCAACAGAGCAGCACTTGATCCCAATAGGAGTCCTTCTAGACTTGGACTGAACTGTGACTCAACAAGAGGCCAGTGCTGCCAAAAGCCAGTGAATTCTGGAGTCTCTAGATCAGGAGAGTACTGTTAACTCCATCCTTCCCTTTTCTTTGTTTAAATGCCTCGATCGTCCCAGGCCATCTTGTTCCCTCCATAAGCACTTGTGCTCTCAGGACCTCTGAATCCCTTCTGCCTGTTTCCTTTCAGAGTTGATATAAGTGAAGATGGGATGAAAGCCCTCATAACTCTTTCCAGTGGAGACATGCGAAGAGCTCTGAACATCTTACAGGTATGGCACCACTTCAAGCAGATCTCTAGCTGCTTTGGAATAGTTTTCCAAGAAAGACATAAGCAACAATACAACAGAAACAGGTAAAAACTTGATCTTGTTATATATTAAAGATGTACCCCCACCCTTGTGTTGCAATTAATTGAAAGAATAATTTGTTGCAAACAAGGGAGAGATAGGGAAGGACTCTGCAGCAGTAACACAGCTGACAAGCAGCGGCATCCTCCCAACATGGCCAGATCTTAGCAGTGTTAAGAAGTAGGGTTCGGCCTGCCCGGTGCCTCCCCACCCCCACATCGCCGCCTCCGCAGTTGCCTCCTGACCCACCTGCAGCAGCCACGGTGATTCTCCCCCTCTGTCTGCACAGAGCACCAGTATGGCCTTTGGGAAGGTCACAGAGGAGACCGCCTACACCTGCACAGGGCACCCACTTAAGTCAGACATCGCCAGCATTCTGGACTGGATGTTGAACCAGGACTTCACCACGGCCTACAGGAATATCCTTTCTCTTGCCCTACAGTCAGTGCATTGAGTGCCTGGGGTCTGCATACGGAACTCTCAGCTCATGATGGAACATGATGTCTGTGGGCGGGATGAGTGCTTTTCTTTAATGCCAGAGTTCTTCCTGAAGGGCCCTGACCTGGGTGTGGCTTGCAGCCACTGCACTCACAGATGGGAGGGAAGCACTTAGACCTTGGGTGGAAGATGCAGTCATTTTCAAGATGTCACTGTTACTGTCGTTTTCCTGTAAAATTAAGAGCTAGGTGTAGTGATGTAAAGCCTTCTGGGGAATGCATTTGGTTCTATCCTCTACTAGACAGATACAACTGTTATCTTTCAGAAAACCCTTATTGGATGGAGATGGAAACACAGAAAAATAAAAATTTGGGTCTAACATATGCCACTTCAGATGGAAAGCAACAGCTGTGTTGGGGTGAAAAGCCCTGCTTTCAAAAGTCACTCTCTACAGTGTCTGTCCTGGAACTTGGTCCCTTTGCCTTAACTGCTCCTCTCTAGATATCATGGAGTTGAAAACTCTGAAGGGGTTGGCGTTACACGACATCCTGACGGAGATACACCTGTTCGTGCACAGAGGTAACTCACGTTCCTCCCTGGTTCAGAAGCTGTGTATAAGGCAGCATGCTTTGGGGTTTGGGGTGGTTGGAGAGGGAACCTGAAGCGCCACTGTCCACTTAGGAAACAAAGAAATAGGAATGAAGAGGTGTAAACCTGGTGCCTCATTTTTTGTTTTATCTTGCTATTTAAAACCTTGTTCCAAAAATACTCTTTTCACCTCTAGAATGCTGGGGGTGGGGGGGCAAGAAAAGAAATTCCTGAAAGGCTTATTTCCTCCAAGTGTTCGTATTTTAAAGCAATAAGTAGGCTCCTCAGTCCATGGAATTTTCTAGGCAGGAGTACTAGAGTGGGTTGCCATTTCCTTCTCCAGGAATCTTCCTGACCCATGGATTGAACCCAGGTCTTCGGCATTGCGGGCAGACACTTTACCATCTGAGCTACCAGGGAAGCCCTCAAAGCAATAAGTAGGATATTGTAGTTTGTATTTCTAAAAGGGTATTTTCCCCAAAGGAGAGAGGGAGAAGGAAGATCTAGCTTCACGTCAGCCAGAGTGGTCTCACCTAAACCAGCTTAAGTTCCCCACTTGGTCATATGTTCTGTACAGAGACCTGCTTCTCAACCTTGGCCCACATGCAACCCACCCCAGGCCAATCCAGTTAGCCCTTTGAGGGAGGACCAGACACTTGTGTCTTCGAGCTCTGAGTGGCCTGCTGTTCAGCCTCATGGAGAAGCTCCTCCCTGACCCGCAGTCACCTGTGGACAGTCTGGTCCATGAACACTGGTTCTGCCAGTTCCTTTCCAGGCCGCTGGCTGGTGTGTGAAATTCTGCCCAAGAACATGGTTGGCTCAGGCCCAGCTCTGCACTTTATGGACATTGAGAACGAATCGACCTTTAAAAATCAATCGTTTTTAAAATTGGAATAGCAAGTGAGCACTCAGCTTTGACGGTAACTTAGAGAGACCCAGTGACTGAAATAGCATTGTGGACAGCTCTTCCACCTTCTTATGATCACTCTGGAACCTGCTCATTTTTCTTTTTAGCTATCCTACAAAGACTCAAGAAGAATAAAAACTTTGAAAACCTATATACTTTGTACTTCCTAGAAGCTCAGTGTCTCAAGATCTGTAGCTTCAAGAGATTAGTCTTATCTGATGTGGAAACTCATTCTTGTCTTCTGTGATGTTTTTAACAGTAGATAATGACAGACCCCACTCATTTGATTTTTTTCTCCCAGTTGACTTTCCATCTTCAGTTCGAATACATTTATTGACCAAAATGGCAGACATTGAGTGAGTATTTATTTCCTGGTTTTGTTTTCCTGCTTTCCCTTTGAGTTTTTTGTTTCTACTTGTTTAGTATCAATGGTTTGGTCTAAATCATTCATACATAGTGAAGTCTAGTTTTGGGTGGGATTACTGAACAAAGTAGGGGGAAGGGCGTGATCTGCTTTTTTAAAGCACAGGGATTAAACAAGGACAGGTACAGCTCAGTTACATATTTGAGATAAAGGCCTCTCCTTCGACCTCAGAGGCCGGGTCCACCCTTGTTCTCCATGTGCTCTTGTTATTTGGGAGGCCTGCTTTAGTTCAAACATCTAGGTTGTTTGGGGACAGCCAGCTATCCAGCTGTTATTAAGGCATTTTGGCATACGAAAGCATATTGCAGGCAAAGTAAACAAACTCAATTTTCCACTTTGGCTGCTTCAGTAAACACAGTTATTAGCCCCCAGTGAAGCTGGCAGCTCTCATTTGAAGAGACAAAAAAGCACTGGGTTCAAAACAGACATCCACATCAGCCAACTCCAAGTCACCATCACTGGCTTTCACATGTACCAATTAGGTCACTTCTTATTGCCACACTGTGAATTGCACGATTTTACTTTCAGTAGCTGGGCACTTGAAAGGTTGCAAGATAAATACCAGTATCTTGCTTTATTGACTAGACCACAGAACCACAGATAGGGCAAACCAAACTTCCCAGTGAATTAGGAAAAAGGAAACTTAATTAAAATCCCTCTCAGTGTATTTTGTAGGTGAAGAAATAATCCTTAGTCACATGCATTTTGCATATTCACATAGAGCTTGAACAAAGTTAAGTTCAAATCACCGCTACTGGTAACAATTTTTAAAAAAATTTTTCCTCTGTAGTCTGAATCAGATTTATGAATGAGTATTTGTGGAAGCAAAGAAAATGTCAGGGAACACAGAAGACTGCTGCCTGGGATGAATTTCCATTCCCTCCTTCCTGTCCTCCTGCAGCCAGCTTTGGGTCTGAGTGCTATTGTTCTCCGATCAAAAGGCAGCTGTCATGCTATTCTCTCTCCTTACCTCTGTTTGCTTTCTTTTAGGTACAGGCTTTCTGTTGGCACCAGTGAGAAGATTCAGCTGAGTTCCCTCATTGCTGCTTTTCAAGTCACCAGAGACCTGATTGTCACTGAGGCCTAGATGCTGGGGACCACACGCTGCCAGCTCACTCTTGGGCCCAGCAGTGACAGGAGAGCAGGGGACTCGGTCACAAACTGCTGCCTGGGCTGGGGCACAAAGCCACAGTCACCCCCAACTGTGTAAAACTGTTCCAGGCATGGATGGGCAGACATTTAAAAAGTACTGTGTTTGTGGCTGTTTGGAGCAGGGCTGTATAAAGCAGTTTTGATGTCCAGCTTTCTTACTGCACTATGCATACGTGACTTACAAGGAAGCAAAGCAGAACCCATTTTTTAGCCTTAAGGCTTTCTTTCACCCTTCAGTTGCTTGGATGACAGGAACTTGGCCTACCCCATTTGGAACATCAGGCTTTCAAATCTAATATGGCCCAAGTACCTTCCAACACAAGGTAAAAAAGTCACGTTTGTAAATCTAACCTGTGGTACACTTTAAATAGGTGTTAATGGGTTTCTGGCCCAAGCTATTATGCTTTTATAAAATGAACTCAATTTTCTTCCTTTAAAACCTGGCCTTTTTATTTCTGCTCTTGAAGTAGAATAATTGCTTGCTGGTTCCTAACTGTAGTGTGGACAGGAGAGAAAATGTTCTTTTGAAATGATGCCACTGGGGCCAGAGATCATCCAACACTGACTTGTTTAACCCAGGGCACATGAGATGAAGCCTGACTAAGCCTGCAAGTGCTGAAAGGATTGGAACTCCTTGTATTTAAATAGAAGACAGTTTATCTGCAAGCATTTGTGCTACATCTGCGGCAGGGTTCTGCACAGTAAAAATAAAGCGGCTTACTTACTGTTCAAGTGACTCCTCTTTCCTTAGCCAGCTATACAGAGGCTGCCTTGTTCGACTTGCATTTATATGAAAAAGCCGCCTCCGTCCCTGATTATCACAGAATTAACTTTCTTTGGAGGCTGTTCTTTATAAAGGTGTCTAATTCTTATACTATCAAAAGGGAGAAGTTGGTTACACCCATCACTCAGGTGGGCCTTGTCTGAAGCTAATGACCTGGGGGTGGGGGATTGTCCCAAGGAAGCTGCCCAGGGCCTCTAGGACTGCACCGTATATGATATTTCAAGATGAACATGAAATCTAAATGTTACCCAATCTATTCCCAGCTGCCTGTACACACTTGTTTTAAAAGGTGATTTTTTTTTTTCCTTAATGGAAAAAATGAAACGGCGAGCCAAAAGCTTTATACCTTTTTTCCTTCAATGAAAGCCTCTCATCTTGAAAACAAATGTTTTTCTTTCAGCAACAAAAGCAGCAGAGGAGAGGCTCCTCTTTCTTTTCGACACGTTTTTTCATGACACACAGGCCTCCACAAAGCACCTAGTAAGAAAGCCGAAGGATAAGATGTTGCATTTCTTTTAAAATAATTTAAAATATATTAAATTTTCCAAAGGCAGATTTTGTTTGAATGAGGTGTCTTGATTAGATAACTATACACCACTGAAGGAGAACAGTACTTTTAAGGAGCTAGTTGTGTTTAGGGGCAGAGTTGAGACTGGCTGATGAGTCCAATGAGTTGAAGCAGTCATGTCAAATCTCGTACAGAAGAAAATCAGCTGAAATGATGACGACACCAATTCTTCACACAATTAAGAAGAGACATCTTCACAACTGTTGGAATTGAGTACTATGGTTTTTAGATACCATTGAGAAAAACACAGCTGTACCTTAACATCTGTTGAGGAAATACAAATAAATATGCTAACTGGCAAACAACTGACAGATAACTCAGTAGCCACTGGAACAGTCATGCAGTTGAGGAACACGTTCTGTGTAACCTGACACAATTTGTCGCTTCCGGCACATGCACACCATTATTTAAAAAAAAAGCCAAGTCTAGTGTCTTATCAGGAGCACGGCCTCTTGAGTCACCTGGACTTGAGCTGAGTAATGCCTCCCACCAGACCTCTACGACACCTGTCCTGCGGGCCAGAGGGGAGTGGCGGGAAGCAAAGCCCTTGCTCACAGCAGAGCCGCTCTGACCAGCAGGACAGAACCTCACCAAGACCTCTTCTGCACCTGATCAGTGACAGACACTTAGCAGAAGCCACACTCCAGTCAAGGGAGTGGGAACTTCCCTGCTGCCAGAGGTGTGAGGCCCAGGCGCTCCTCTCAGTAAAACTCCTTAACTGCACTTGGATCAAAATGACTAGAGGGCCCAGCACTGCTGTGCGTAAGTGGACTGAAGGCAAAGGTCAGGCTCCATCACTCTGTCCCTCTTCTATGACTGACACGCATGTGTCCTGGGGAAGAGACCTTGGCGGGTCCACTGGAATCTGTCTTTGCTACATTCTGTTCACAGCTTCCCAATTAGAATTCCCAATTGGAATTTCCCAAATAGAAATTGTATTTCAACCCAAGGCCAGATGTTTGGCCCATTATTCCACCTACTCCTTTGTCTGGAAGATTTATCCTGCTACGAAGAACACAAGTAAGACTATGGAGACTGGCTTAGAAAGTCCTGTACGTGAGGAACTCTTTCATTTTCTTGGGGATCGGCAGTGCTAGCACTTGGTACGTCGTGAGGAAACTTCGAAGGGCTTTCCGGCACAAGTGCTTCAGTGACGACAGGACCCGAGGAGCCGTCCAGAACTGGACGTGGCCATCCCTCGTCCTGAAATGAAACGAAAGACAGACCTAGGAGATGTCTTTTCACTGGGATAGTTATTAACATTTCTACTGACTTGCACTGGCAGGAGACTACAGAGAGTGAAATGCAACCTGGACCTTGGAAATACATGTAGAGGCTGTGGTGCTGAATAATTAAGGCTGCTGAGAGCATTACGAGAACTCTAGATACCTTTGAGTCCAAAGTGCTATCTCTGGGAGTGCAGGCCTTTATAAATCATACTATGGCTTCAAATGCAGTGGGGGCAGAGTGCCACTTACTGAATTATAGATGTTCCCTGTAAGGTGGTCACTGGCCAAAATGGTTTCCCACATAAATTCTGCATCATCTTAGTTTCTGTTTCCTTGCAGACTTGGCCTCTTAGGTAGCATGAACTGTAGCTCTTTCATTACATTTAGGTTAAATATTAAAAGTGAATGATAAACTACACTGGCAGAAGTGAATATTAGAATTTTATGTAATCTCAGATTTCCTTAAAGCCTTCCTCATAGGCTAGAAAATTCTAGATGCTTTCTTTCCTTAAAAAGCTGCATGGAACACTCAGCAGAAATCGCTACCCATCTGTTCAGCTAACAGATACATACCCTGTGGCAATAACTCCACCATGTGGAAAAAAGGTGCAGCAAAGACCATTGGTCATAGGAGCAAACGCAATCGGAGTCTTCAGTTCCAGGGCCCAGATCCTGAGGAGCCTGGAGGAGAATGGGACGTGTCAGTAGGCCTGAAGTCAGACCCCGAAGGTGATGGTACAAGTCCTTTCAAGCACTTGGCTCTGAGGCTGCGTAAAGAGGTTTCTCTTCATTACCTGTCATCTGCCACCGTGGCGAGGTACAAGCCTTCAGGGGAGAAGCACACAGATCTCAGGGAGCTGATGTGGACGTCACTGTCATCCATAGGGGGGTTGAGCTGGGTGTGGCTGAGGAGGACACAGGACAGTAGGTGGGCCTGGAGTTTCGGCCACCCTCCACCCTTCAGTGTGCACCCCTAGACAGGAGGCCAAACTGCCTCAGCCACAAAGAGGTTCCAGACATGTCTAAGACCCTGTGTGAAAAACCTGGGGACTTGCAGACTGGGTACAAGACAACTGGAAACAAGTGCATTTCATAGCTCCAGTGTCCCATAGAGGGCTGAAGAGTTACCAACACTCCCTGTGCTAATTTCCTTATGCAAAGTAGGTCAGCCTTCACTTTAATGCCCCAGTACAAACTGAAAGTCTTTTTTAGGCTAAGATACATGATAATTATAGGACTAGCTATTATTTGCTTCAGAAAACAACAGAGACAAAGGGGAAAAGTAGACCAAGTTGGTGAGAACATGAAAACTCACTTTGGAAATAACAGTTTCGATAAGAGGATCATTCTGAACCTGTTACTACAGTTATTAGTAAATGGAAACAGAGAGTCACTGAGGTTTCATAACGCTGAATCCAAGCAATACAATGAGCCTCTGATCACAGGAGACCTGAAGGCGCTGGGGGCTCATTTGAGAACTTCACTGACAAACACTGCTGCACACCAGTGCCTCAGAATAAGCAGGACCACACTGTGTCCTACACCAAGAGGTTTCTCATCGGTCACCCCACCAGGAAGCTGAAGCAGGGGAGCGGTCCTTACTGGAGTGATCGCAGCCGCTCGCCGGTATAGGGGTCCCACATGATCACACTGGTATCGTAAGAAGCTGTGACGAGCAGGGCAGAGTCAGGGGAGAAGTCACAGGACACCACGCTGCTCTGATGGCCCTCTAGCTTCCGGATTAACGTGTAGGAACGCATGCTCCACAGAAAGACCTGCGGGAAGAGCAGGTGCGTGGTCAGGGTGGAGACAGCACTCAGGACATGACCAGTGAGGGGGAGGTGCAGCCCTGCCTGTCCCGGCTCTACAGCCAGGGGAAGCCAAGGTCTCCACCCGCTCGTCTACGTTTCTTCCAGAGCATGTCATTCAGGCTTATATAAAGTGACGGGTCTGAATTCTTGAGGCGCTTAAGCAAGGGACATGCTCAAGGTGCTTACTTTAAGGGAGATCAATTGACCAACCTCAGGAAGACGGTTGCCAACACGGCTCAGAGGAGGCATCTGGGTTCTGCTTCTGAGCTCTCTTAGCAAGTAGGGCAATGCATGCTGAAGACCTAATCCAGTGGCTATCTTGCCCTTTCACTTAAAACCAAAAACAGGGGTCAGAGGTGAATTCCAGGGCACCCAACAGAGCCACCTGACACCTCCCTTTGGTTTACAGGACCACAGGAATCTTCCCCAGAGCTGTAGGTCTGACCTAGCTCATTACTTAAAACTTCTGAGAATCATTAAAAGAATGATTTTGTTTCTTTCCTTTAAGAAAACGCTCTTTCACCTAGTTCCAAACCTCATATCAATGATTAACCTCCTGGGCTATACCAAATAGTGGACTCTTTAACTTTCCCAAGTCAGTCATAGCAACCAACAGCTCGATACAGATACAAAACTCAAACGGTTTCCAAACTGCTCCTGGGTTTCCAATACTTTTCTTATAATAGATAGGATTTCAGGACAAAGTTCAAGAAGGTTCTGCATGTTTTATGATTTGAAATGGAAATCCTAATCAGATGGATTCAGATTAGATGGTTTGAAGGAAATATAGATCCAAGTGTGGGTTGCAACTTTTAAAATCTTAAGACTCTGAGGGGGAAAGACATTTAAAAAGCACCACTTTCCCATCCTGTGAAGGCAAACGGCCCTCCAGTGATAGAGCGGGTCCATGTCACAGTGTAAATCAGAAGGAAGGCATGCAGGAGGGGCCTCAGCGGGCAGCGCGGCTCCCGCTGGGGCGGATCTGCAGGCGAGTTCCAAGGACACTGGCTCACTTGCTCTCTCACACACAGGCCTCCACATCTCGTGGAACTGAAGCAACACAGCAAAGGGCACCCCTAGTTTGAGACTCACCGACTTCTCTCCGGCCGCGGAACACAGCATGCTGCAGTCTGGTGAGATGGAGCAGCAGTAAACCCACTGCAGGTGGCCCGATAACACCTGAACCTGTTTACCTGGTAGAGGAGTGGGGGCGCACGGTTAGCCAACTCCCAGAACCAGAGTGGGGAGCCCCAAAACCAGCGGTGGTGGCCCCCCTGCCTGCTGTATCGAGCGGTTCTCCAGCAGCTGAGCCCATACTCCCCCCTTTGTATTTTTATTTGGAAGATCGTTGCTTTATGATACTGTGTTGGTTTCTGCCATACATCCACATGAATCTGCCGTAGGTATATATACATCCCCTCCCTCCTGAGCCTCCCTCCCACCCCATCCCACCTGCTCTGGGTTGTCACAGAGCATAGGTTTGAGCTCCGAGTCATACAGAAAATTCCTACTGGCTATCTCTTCTGCATGTGGTAGTGTATATGTTTCCATGTTACTCTCTCCATTCATCCCACCCTCTCCTTCCCCTACTGTGTTCACAAGTCTGTTCTCTATGTCTGCAGCTCCACTGCTGCCCTGCAAAGAGGTTTTATCAGTACCATCTTTCTAGATTTGGGCTCCTTTTTTAATGCAGAGACATATGACAAGACTTGTCATTTAAATGCCTGAAACCTATTAACGTGATATTACAATGCCCAAGGGAAATCATTACCAACTGCTTCACCAAAACCCACAAGGTCAATGGGATAAGGGCTGGCCACAGATTAGATTGGACACATTCCTTTTATAGCAGACTATTCTTTTCGGGTCCCCCAACCTGGATTACTCTGAAGCATCCTCCCAAATTTGAGACCTTCAATCCTCTGTCATTCACGCTCTGTAGTGGTTTCCCCCATCACAGGATCCCACTCTCCACACCTCACCAGGATGAACAGATGGGCAGTCGTGCAGGGCCGTTACGGCCACGTGCTCTGAAGCAGGCAAACTTGGGCTTGAACCCTGGCTCCACTGTCTACTCAGCGCATTATGCTGGGACACTCATTTCATCTCCCCAGGTCTCCATTTTGGGAAAAAAAATCAAATGCCCATCAACAGAGGAATGGGTGGATAAAGGGTAGTATCCCACTTGTTAAGTCACATGAAATTAAGAACTAGATTTTCCATGGAGTGTTTAATTAAAAAAAAGCAAGATGCAAAAAAAAAAAAAATGTCAAAAATGAGATTACATTTTTGTGAGACAACGACCTCCAAATCCATAAGTGGAAACATGAGTGTCTGAATAGATTATGTAAATATAGAGAAAAACATGGAAGGAAACATGGAAGGCTCTTAGCATGGGTGACAGCACTACAGGGGGGATTATGGAGGAATGTAGTTGAGGGGAGGGTGAGACAGCTCAGGGGAAGAAACCCCAACAAAGCAGGGAAAATGTATATGGTCATATATATGCATTTATGAGTTGATGTGTATATGAGTAGATATTGGAAATAAATTTTTTAAAGTCAGTCACAGTTTCTTTAGCTGTAAGAAGAGCACCTGCCCCGGGTAGGGGTGAGTGAATCTATCAAGGCAGGGCTGGATACCTAGAGACACAACTCTAGTCCTTTTCTCCAGGAAAAGCCCTAGTAATTGGCCTAGGCTGTTCCGCCCGCTCGGTCCCCTTCGGCAAGTCCTCCCTCCTCGCCTTAGGCGGCGGCAAGCTGCCTGTGGATGCACATCATAAATGGTGCTGCCTCTAAGCAGTCCTCCCGGTCTGCAGGCCCACCTCGGACCATGCAACTACAAGCTCCACAGCACCGGTCAGAAAGGCCACCACAGGGACCTCCTTAGTTGTCTGACAAGCTATCAGGCTCATTTCTGAGAGGAAAGGGACAGGTAGCGGGAGCAGGAATAGTCCCGGCTCGGACTCTGCACTGTTGGGGGACAAGTGTGCCCTTCACGGTCCACGTCGCCACTTCCTCTTTCTGCCACCTCCCTCCACACCCACGTCCCTGCCCACATGAGGGAGAAATATCCTGGAAATAAATTCCTCTTCCCTGTGTCACCATTCCAGCTAAGGATCAACACCAGAGATGCAATGAATTCTTCATCAGGCCACTCCTGGATACTGTTCTGCTTAAAGGAGAAATGAACACCCCGCTCCACCCCACCCCTAGCCTGAGAGAATTCTTCTAACCTAGATTCTAACTGTATCTCTAACAGGAAGTATCCAGCATGCATGACTTCTTCTCAATCACTGGTTCTCAACCCAGGGAGACTGTGGCCGTCCATGTGGACACCAGGCAATGTCTGGAAACATTTTTGGTTGTTACCACTGAAGAAGGTGCGTCTGGCATCTCACGAGTATGAGAAGTATACTGCTCCACAATTGAGAACCCACAGGTTGGTCCATAACAAAGAATTAACTAGCCCAAAGTTCAAGAGCGCCAGAGCTGAGAAAACCTATTCTGTACCATGTATTTTCACCACGGGTGAAAACTGGTTCTAGATGGTCAGAAAAATCTTACCTTTTTTTATGCACAAAGCATAGATGAGCATTCAGCATCTGAACAGATACAGAGTGTATCTCTGTATGAAAATCTCCCAGGTACTGAGGGCAGGAGGTGACTAGGAAAAGTATGTATAAAAAGTCTCCTTAGGAAGCACTAATAGAAAAAAGGTTGAGAAAAACTGTTCTGGATAAAATGACACTGGTCAAGCAGAGAGAGGGGAAAATAAAGAGTATATGGGGGCTTCCAAGTCATCCCTCCACCTCCATACCATGTTTATTCAGGTCCCAGATGCGAAGAGTCTTATCCCGAGATGCAGAAACCAAAATCAAACTGCCACTGGGTGTGAAGCTCAGATCTCTCACGACATCCTGGTGGCCGGAAAGATTCAAAAGCAGGAGCCCTAGCGTGAGAGAGAAGCACTAGGTCAGGGGGAGAGGAAGCCCTGGTCCTCTGGTCATGGCCACACTCCGGTCAACAGGCCATCCCTGATCAGAATGTGCAAGCGAGCCCCGGGGGCCTTGATCCCAGCCAGAAATGACCTACCTGTCTGTACCTCCCAAATCTTGATCTGCCCATCGTTGAGCCCAGTAGCAAGGATCAGGCAAGAGACATCTGGCACCTGTGGATGGTGGCGAGCCCAGAGTTTCTTGCTGGGTGGAGAAGGCCATGGGCTGAAGGCCAAGCCCCAGACAATCTGCCCACAGTCCAGTGTCTTCTCCTTTGGGCTGCCTCGCCCTTTTGTCTCATTTTTGCTGCTTCGGCTTTTGGCTTCGAACCCTTTAGGGATGCTGGGGAAAGCAGAAGAGTTCTTAATGAATCTGAAACTGTCACCAAGTCAACGAACCTTTGCTCTCTGGGGCATCTAAGTCTTTGAAGTCCTAGAAACAACTTTGGTGAATTCTAGCATGCCTTTTCTTCCTGTTTCTTTTTAGAATTCGTGTAACAGGGACTTCGTTGGCCATGGCTCATTCAACTTCTGACAGCCCTACAGCGGGGTGACCTGCCTTGTGGGAGAACTAGATCACAGATGCTCCAGGGAGTCATTCTCTTCTTCGGAAAGTTCTCCCGGGTTTTGGTGCATGGAAGGAGAGAGACACTCAGTGTTTCCCATGAGAAAGAAAGCATGCTGTAGGTCTGGAACTAGGACAGAACTTAAGAGCCTGATTACCCATTTGCTACTCTCCTGCCTCATAACACCCCTTTATCTCTAGCTTAGAAAGCACCCTAGGAGCAGAAAAATAAACCCCTCTCTGGCCAACAGTTTGCTTAGTACACATGATTTCCACTTTCCCTCACTTTGCTCCGATCCATGAGTGAGGCTCTTTCATTTCTTTTCTGATGACTCTTCCAGCCCAGGAACCTGTTGGCAGTCAAGCAAAGAACTCAGAGCTGTTCAGAGGTACGCTGGCCTCAAAGATCTTGTAGCCCAAGCCTTGCCTTTTACTTTCTACTATGCTGAAGCACAGGCCTAGACAAGCTAAATAAGACTCCGTGCCTAAGAAACAGGGCCCTGCCCACACTCTGCCTCACATACCTCTCAAAGGAACAAGCAATTAAATTGCCCTGCAGTTCAACCCGCAAACGCAGTTTCTGGTCTGCGGTATACCTCATCAGTGCAAATCCTCAGTCCTGCTTTTCTACCTGACTCTGACCACAATCTTGGGTTTATCAGACTGAAGGAATGGTGATGATAAAGCTAGAACTCATTTCCATGAAAAATCCCATTGTCAATGTACATGCGGCTGAACCTCTTTCTGTATTGCATCTGTTCCCCAAAAGTTAGGTAAATCATGCTTTTGTCAATCACATGGTTGAAATACTATTAAAGAATTTTAACCAAGTTCACCTACAAAACTGGCAGCAAAGAGACTGAGGCCAGTGTAGGTTCTTTCAGCTCTGGAAACCCTATTATTCCACAGCAGAGGCTGGCAGGGAGTGCCCAGGCGAGCAGTCTGTTTTGCACATGAAGTCTGCTTGTTTGCCTGCATCTCATCAAGGGTCGCTTAGACCCTCTAGCAGCAGAGCTGACTTGTCCTGATGGAGACACATGTTCCCAAAGCCAAAATATTTACTATCTGGGCCTTTAAAGAAAAAGTTTGCTGACTCCTGGTCTAAATGGCCAAATGTGCTCTGAAAATTTGTCATTCTGACAGAACACCTGAATGTGACAGCGAACGTCTTTTCAATGAAGGCTGTCCAGTGCACACGTGGCCCCAGACAAGCTGACACATGCACTTCAAAGACCTGCCCGGCTCTGACTTGGGAGCCCGAGTTGGCCATCTGTGGGGAAGCACACAAAAGGCAAGCCATGCGAGAGCTCTGCAGGGCAGCTTGGAACCTCCAAAGTCACCTTTTATTTCTTTTATAAAATCCTAACTTTTGTATTTGAATTAAGAGATGCATCTGTAGCTACTTTACTTCAAAGGAATTAAGGCGTATTTATATATTAATTCATTTTAACATCATAAATTTAATTTTTCTAGAACAAGACATTAAAATCTCCATGCTTGGGATAGAGATAACTTTCTCAGGGTCACAAAACCGCAGGCAGAATCAAACCCAAGTCTGGAGTGTCCTGGCCTAGTGTCCAGCAAATGTCTTAGACTTGAGAGTCTGCAATGAATTCAATGGGTGAGCTACGTGGAAGGTAGGAGGTGGCTTGGGACCCGGGTAGAGTCATTAGAACTTAAATTCATCAAAATTAAAGTGTCCGAAAATGTTATTTCTAAAAGTAGTACATTATTTCGTTAATGCCAATTACTTGCTCAGTCTTGAAAGCACTGAATGATTTCTTGAGTGTGTAACAATCCTAACAAGAATATGAAAGACTCAGATTTTCTCTTTTAAAGAACTTTTAAAATGACAATTATTTCAAACTATAAAAATAATAGTGGGAAATTCTGGAAATGAGAAAATTTTAAAAATTACCCAGATCCTAGTGACAAAGATCTGTCTAGTCAAAGCTATGGTTTTTCTAGTAGTCATGTATGGATGTGAGAGTTGGACTATAAAGAAAGCTGAGTACTGAGAATTAATGATTTTGAACTGTGGTGTTGGAGAAGACTTCTGAGAGTCTCTTGGACTGCAAGGAGATCCAACCAGTCCATCCTAAAGGAAATCAGCCCTGAATATTCACTGGAAGGACTGATGCTGAAGCTAAAACTCCAGTACTTTGGCCACCTGATGCGAAGAACTGACTCATTGGAAAAGACCCTGATGCCGGGAAGGATTGAAGGTGGGAGGAGAAGGGAACGACAGAGGATGAGACAGTTGGATGGCATCACTAACTCGATGGACACGAGTTTGAGCAAAGTCCGGGAGATGGTGAAGGACAGGGAAGGCTACGTGGTATAGTGAATGGGGTTTCAAAGAGTCGGACGTGACTGAGCTACTGAAATGAATGCTACTCTAACCACAGGAAACACTATACCATGAATTTTTATTTATGTATATACATGTTTTTCAAAAACAAATATGGGATCATACTGCCTAGAGTTTCATAGTTTGCTTTTCCGAGTAAGCCTTGTACTATAAATAATTCCTCAAGTTATTACTCTTCAAAATATATGGTTTTCCTTAAAATAAGCAACATTCCATTTAACATGTTAAACAATATTCCCTTCATTACATTAAACAAAAGATACACAAAAAGGATTAATGCTCAAATTTCTATTTTCCCTAGTTAATATAGGAAACATATATTTATGTCTAGTAATATATATATATTTGAATACAGGAGTGATTTTCAAGGAAATAGCAGATTTTCTACTTTATGCTTTTTAAAAAAATTATTCTTCAGACTAAATCTACATCAGACCCAAGTCTGGATATGAAGCTGAATCCCTTGCATTTAGACTGGGGGATTAATAAATAATGAATGATCTTGACATTTTTCATTAAACGAGTATAGAAGGAACTGAAAATTGTGATTTAAAAAATACAAAAACAAAAACCAGGGCTTCCCTGGTGGCTCAGGGGTAAAGAATCCCCCTGCCAATGCAGGAGACACGGGTTTGACTCCTGATGCAGTAAGATCCCACATGCTGTGGAGCAACTATTGAGCCTGTCCTCTAGAGCGTGGGCACTGCGACTACGGAGCCCACCATGTGGCAACTACTGAAGCGAAAGCAACCTAGAGCCCGTGCTCTGCAACAGGAGAAGCCACAGTAACGAAGAGCCCTCGATCCACAACCAGAGTAGACCCTGCTCGCCACAACTAGAGAAAAGGTTGCACAGCAATGAAAACCAAACACAACTGTAAATAAATACAACATTAAAAAAAAAAAAGCATACACTGAAACCTTTGATAGCTGCCAAAATATCAGATGGCAATGCCATAATTTCCTTAACCGTTCTTGTTATCAGATTTTAAGCTATTTCTGATTTTTAACTATCATGTAACTAATTTCATGTTGAAAAGCAGTGTATGTAGTGCATGACCCCCCATTTACAGCAACACGGGTGAACCTAGGGGCTGTCACACTGAGTAAAGTAAGTTAGAGAAAGACAAATAACACATTACAGCACTAATATGTAGAATCTAAAAAAAAAGGTACAAATGTACTTATTTTACAAAACAGAAATAGAGTTGCAGATGTAGAAAATAATTTTATGGTTATAGGGAACAAAGGGGAGGGATAAATTGGGAGACTGGGATTGACATACACACATTACTACATATAAAACAGATAAGGAATAAGGACCGACTATATAGCACAGAGAACTCTATGCAATATTCCATAATAAACTATATGGGGAAAACAATCTTTAAAAAGAGTGGATAAATGTGTATGTATAAGTGATTCTCTTTGCTGTACAGCAGAAAATAATACAACACTGTAGATCAACTATATGCCAATAAAATTTTTTTAAAAAACAAATAGATAACCTCATTTCTGAGATTTTCTGATTGCAGGAATAACATTTTTAAGATTGTTGAAATGGCCTTCCTTCCAGAAAATGCACAAATATACACCCCTCAACCGCCGTAGCGTGCAAAGTACTCATCTTAGCAAACCTGCATCAGCATTACCTATTATCAAGGCAAGAAGTTTCAGACTGAACTTATGAAAAACTTTAATATGCGACTTACAAAATGCTTAACAAATGCTTAGCAAAACAAATGAGACCTTCAAGGGCAGGGGCCATGTTTGATATATTTCAGAATTCTCAGCCCCTTGACTCCTGGTCAGGCAAGGAAGATTTACGAAAAATGCTGGCTGAATAAATAAATACAGATATAGAGTTGCCCTGGGACAAATGAAAAAAGTGCCGATGCTGGGCCATCTGACTGGGAGCTGACAGCCTTCAAACACTGAGACTTGTCCAGCCCAGAGAAAGAAAAGCTAATTAATATCAGAAACAACTTGGTTGATAACAAAAAAGGCAACTAGCCAATTTTAAAATGGACCAAGGATCTGAATAGACATTTCTCCCAAAAAGACAGGTAAAGGGGCCAGTAAGCACGTGGTGGTGGGGGTAGGGGAGGCCACGTCAATAGGGAAATGTAAATCAAAGCCATAATGAGATGCCACTTCACACCCACTCGGATGGCTGTGCTGCAAGTGTTGGTGAGGATGTGGAAAGTCTGGGAATCTCCAACACTGCTGCTGGGATTACAAAATGGTGCACCCACTCTGGAAAACAGCCTGACATGCCCTCAAATGGTTAAATGTATATGAAAACATATATCCACACAAGAACCAGTATGGAAGTGTTCGCAGCAGCATTATTTTTAATAGCCAGAAAGTGAAAACAACCAAAATGCTCAATCAGCTGATAAACTTATAAGACAAAATGTGATGTCTCCATAAAATGGAATATCATTTGGCAATAAAGGGAAATTAAGTCACAGGGCATGGTAAAACACGGATAACCAAGAAAATAGTACCCTAAAGGAAACAAGCCAGTCAGAAGATGACATAGTGTACAATTCGATTTGTATGAAATGCCTAGAATAGGCAAATCTTTAAAGACAGAAAGTAGATTAGAAGCTGGTCAGGGCTGGAGAAGGGAAGGGTATTAAAGAATGATGGGTTTCTTTTGGGGTGACAAAACATTCTAAGATTGGTCATGATGATGGATGCACAACTCCGTAAATATATTGAAGTCACTTAATTGTACACTTTAAATGGGAAAATTGTACAGCATGTAAATTATACCTCAATAAAGCTGTTAAAAAAAACCACTTGGGGCTATCAACAGAATGAGGTTTCACAGGTACAGGATGAAGGGCCCTGGAAAAACCCCGATGATCAATTTCTGAACTGTTCGGCCACTTTCCCTCTCCTGCTCTTGGGCAGGAAGTCATTTGGGAAAGTTCCCCCAGGACTTCCTCATTCCTTTGGGTGTGAAAGAACTTACAACTGCTCTTCCAGCGGCCAGGGGATCAGCTTCACAATGCAATGTCCTTGAGACCAGGCGAACCAGGAACCATCTGGGGAGAAGGCGACGCTCCACGTTTCACAGCTCGACTTCCAATCAAACTGGTGGGGGCGCCCGGGCTTAAGTTCGGCCAGCAGCAGCGGCTCCTCTGGGGCAGGAGACAGCATACTTCAAGAAGGCACCCTCGCCTCACCAGCAAGGGCAGAGCCCAGCCCCCCAGCACCTTGCTGACTCAGACACAGGAAAGCAGAGGTCATCCCCTGGTAAAAAGTGACAGTCTGGATTCCCAGAGGGAGTTGTCATTTAAATGACCCGGGGCAATAACAGTAGCCACAGGCCAAATTCCACTGGGGTTACTCAGTTCTGGCACTGCTGGTTAACCATGACTCAGAGTAACCTTTGTCAGGATGAATCCAGTGAAGGGGGGCCTCGTCTTCCCATGAAAGCCCAAAGAGGAAGAAAGGAGGCAGGCCAGGTGAGAGCAAGCTAGAAGGTAGCAATCAGGAGGCCTTCAGATGTACTTAAGTTCTCTCCCGAAAGGAGTATTTGAAACTCACAGGCTACCCCTCACTCACCAGCATCCCTCCCATCACCAAGGCTAACTAACACTAGCCCTGCTCACCACCTCTTGATCTGCCATCTCCTCTCTGTTCTGGCTTAAATCTTCATCCCATCTTGCCCAGATTTTTTACAAGATTCATTTTTTTCCCCCTGCCCCTAAGGACCCTGCTAAAGCTGAAACACACATTACATCACAACATTTCTTTCGAATACATTCCAAGGCACCCACCTGCCTACCACTAAAGGCAACCTTCCTCCCCACCACACTGGCCCCAGCCTCCCCTTTCCGGTCCATGCCGCGTGCCGGCCACACACGTCTCCCTGTCATGCCCCAAGTAGCTCATTCGAGTTCACACCTGGACTCATGTTCTGCTTATGAGAATCCCACCGAGATTAGCAACTGAGAAGCGTACCCAGATCTCACACTATCAAAGCGGAAATAAGTCCTACCCTGCTTATTTCACTGCTCTCCTGTAGTTATCAATTCCCTCTGCCCCAACCCCATCTCGGAATTTATACAGCCTCCTTCAAACACCAAGCCAATTCAATCCTTGTTTCTTGGGGTGAAGGGTGGGGGCTGGACCGGTGGTGTTTCATCATCGACTTGAAGGGCAGTCCCTGGTTCAACTCTATCCTCTGACGGAAGATTCTCCACGGCTAACAAAGCCTGTAAGTTCAAGGCCTTCAGAACTGATCCTTTGATTTCGATACATATGAATATAAAAACTGGCTTCCATCCTGAATGAGGTCACTGTCTGATGAGTATGTTCCACTTTAGCGGTTTTGAGACTGACCCTTTTATAGCTGTTACCAGATAGATACTAATTTAACAGCTCCTGTTTCCTGTATTTTAGGACATATCTCTATATGTCTTCTCATAGTTTGACCTTGTTAAAATCAGGATGCGTCAAGTGATGACTTCTCATAGTTTAATAGGCAGTATTTTTTCAGTGATACATAAGGGCAATACAATTCACGATATCTTATTCAATGAATCAGATGGTAAGCATGCATATATAATATTTGTGTGTGTGTGTATATATATATAATATTTCCTGATGTATGCATTATAGGAAAATACAGGGGTATATCTTATTTACATGGATATATTTTGCTGAAAATTCTCTTTAAATAAAGTTTTAATAAATTATATCAAGACCTTGTGGCTTTGCTATTTAAAGAAAATTTTAAAAGTTTCCTTTGTAAAGAGAATATTCATTCCCTGAGGTTCTATGTGGAAATCTAGGTTTTGAAATATTAGGTTTGTCTAAATTGGCATTTGTACAGGCCTAGGTAATTCCTCCCAGAAATCTGTAGTTTTGTATACGTGGCCTTTTCATTTATACAATTACTTGTGTAATCGCACTTACTCCTCTGGATGCAAATATTTGCATGGTAGGACATTATTTTATATTTCAAATTGAAAACAAGACTCAACATTAAGCAGCAATCCTATGGCGTTTTATTCTTATTATTTCTAGGTATCTTAAGGTAACAAAGCCCTACCCTGTCAACACCTCCTTCATGTAATCCAGTTCTCATTTGGGGGCACTTCTGTCCCTTAGGGACACGTGGCAATATCTGGAAATATCTTGGTTGTCCCAACTGGGGGTGGTGCTACTAGTATCTAATGGGTGGAGGCCAGGGACACTGCTAAACATCTTACAGCACACAGGACGACCGCCCCCAACACTCCCACAAGAAAAAAATTATTTTGCTTAAAACATCAATAGAATGGTGTTGAGGCTGAGAAACCAGGAGTAGTCAAATATTAAACAACACTGACATGGAGGTACATATTTATCACCTGACTTTATTCCATCCTGGTAAGAGCCACACTTGGTTCGCTTCTTCCAGGATACGCATGTCATCCATCCTTTCAACGCCACGCAGGCTCCACCCAATATGAAAAGGGGTCAATCCTGACTTCTCTCTTTTCTTGACCTCCTAATCCAGACCCGTGAGTAAGTTCTATCGAGTTTGCTCCCAAAAGACTTGGCAGACCTAACTTCCCTCCACCTCATGGCTGTTTATTCTCAACTTTGTAACACCATCTCCTCAGCATCAGCTCACCTATCCAACATTATCTCTAACCGGCTTTCGATTGCTCTCCTAGCCCCCTCTCTGGCCCCCACCACCCATTCTCCTCATCTCTAATAAGTGATCAGTTTCTATCCATCTCAGAATAAAAACCTCACCCTGCCTGAGAAGTCCTGCACACAGGTCTCTTCTCACACCTTGGCAGTGTTCAATTAGTTCCCACCAGCTATTCTCTTCACCTGCAATGCCTGCTTGCCTGGCACCTTCTCTTCATTCAGGTTTCAGCTCAAATGCCAACTCCTTAGAGAGCCCTCCTCTGATCCCCACGCAAGGTTCTTCATAACTTCTCACTTTATTTTCTTTACAGTACAAACACCATTGTGATCATTATCTGTCACCTTCCAACTAGGACATCAATGCCACAGAGTAGGGACCTTGTATGTTTATCTCCAGTGCCTAGCAGAGTTCCTGGCAGAGAGAAGGCCATCAGTAAATATTTGTGGAATAAATATACATGGTATCTCTCTATAATATACATGAAATGAAGTTCCTTAGATTGTTATGATGCCTTTGCCAAAAATTTAACATGAAATGCTTCTTAAACATAAGCCATATCCAGATTTCACACTCTATTTCTGTCATTTGGGGATTTAATCTCTTGCTATCTCAGGCTCGGGAATTCAAAGACTAAAATAAGGAGAAAAAAAAATGAAGGAACTATGAAGATTCTGAAAGGGAGTCTGGGCTCAAACTAAACTTGGCAGCTAGAAGAGAAAGCCATAATTAGCGCAGAACTTAAAAAAAACAAAAAACAAAACAAAAAACCCAGAAGCAAGAAGATCCAGCTTCATCTGGGATTGTACCTGCCCCGGAACCTCTTGGTGAAAAGGCCTATGGATCCAAGTTTTCTAATTAAACATTGGGATGTGTTTGGATAATCAGGCGGAGTGGAAAGATATGTACCATGGGCCTCTTTTGTGGGAGGAGATTTGCCTGTACAAATCTTAGACGGAAGCTAAGAAGGACTCTAGCTGGCAGGAAGCTTGATGATTTACCCTGCCTCAGGATCTTTACATTAGCCGTTCCAACATCCTAGAAAACTCTGCCTGGCTGGCCCCAGATCCTTGTCCAGATTAGGCCTCAGTGCTGGTGTCAACATCCCAGAGACCTTCCCGGCCTCACTACCCAAACTGGCCCAGTGACTTGCGTTCACTGCACTGAATTTTCCTTTTAACCATCACTCACCCATCTTCTCTTGATTGCTTGTTTTTACGGGACTGTAGTTTCTCTCTTCCCCATCCTCACTTGAAACCGTTCACTGCTATCGGACTGCACTGTCCCATTCAGTAGCCATTAGCCACATGTGGTTACTACCCTTCTGAAATGTGGCAAGTCTCAATTAAGATGAGGTGTTAGCTACACAATACATGCTTTATTTTGAAGACTCAGTACAAAAACAAAAATCTAAAAATGTTCAATAATTTACCACAATTATATGTTGAGATGACATTTTAGATATGCTAGATTGACAAGCATTTAAGATTAAATCCACCTGTTTCATTTTTCTTTTTTTTTTACACCGCTACTAGAACATTTCAAATTGCATAGGTGGCTTGAGGTTATAGTTCTATCAGCCAGCACTGGCCTAGAGAGTGCCTGGCATTCAGTAGATACCCAATAAATATTTCAACATATAAATGCATTCAAACCACTGCTCTGAAGATATCTACTGTTGCCCATTGTAACCCCATCACAATGGGCTTTATTCAGTTTCAAAAGAACATAAAACTGACTTTTTTAAAAAAAAAAACCAGTAGCTTGGCAGCTCTCAGTAGCTCAGCCCACACCCCAAAATACAGTCATCAATCATTAGGAAAAATCCAGAACTGGAAACAGATTCCTGCTAAAAGGGGAGACTAGCTCCAGATCACTGTCAGATATACACTAAAAGGAGTCAATGGAAATGACAGCGGAAGCTAGAAACAGATTCACATAAGATTTCAGGCAAACAGTAGAGGCCATTTAACAAGAGTTCTATGGGTAACACACTCACTGAAAAGAAAGCCCTTATCTAGATGGGAAAGTAGAGAGAGCTACCTCTACACCTGGTATTGAATGCCTGACTCCAGCAAACAAAGAAATGTCATTTCCCAAATTAAAAAGTTACATCACCCTGGGGGAATCCCCTGATTTCAACCCACCCACCCACCAGTAATCCCTATTCCATCCAAGGAGTCAGGGAAACATAAAAACACCCACAATCATAATCTTCCAGACCAGAATGAAGCTTGCACTTGACTGGAAGAATACAAAGAGGTTCTGGAACAAATTCTGAGCCTAGGCCTTGACCCCTTCAGAGAAATTTCCCCTAAGGAAACTGCCTTTAAGCAAGGGAGAATATTCAAGAGTTGGGACTCCCAGAATAAACCACAAGCCCACCCCAAGTTTCTGTATTAATGGGGTGTAGAGGCAAAGTGGTTGGAAAGATTCTGAAGCACGCGCCTTGAGGTCTGGCCTTAGCCAAGCACACCATTCCCAACGAGGCTGTATGTTCATTTGGGCTGACCCTCCAAGTGCTTCCAATATTCTCTGACTTCCACACCGTTTTCTGATACAGCTGTTAACAAGGACAGAGGCAAGCACCTCACTCATCGGTGTATCTTAACTTGTCCCCCCACCTATATCACCAGGCTCGCAATATGGGTTTTCAAATTGAATTCCAGACCCGATTTTCATGCGCAAGCAAGTTTGAGAAGCTCCCAAACCGCCCGCTAAGGCAGATACTATTATTAGCCCATTTTGCAGATACAAAAAGAGACCTGTGTTAAGTGGTTCGTCCACGATCACACAGCTCCTATGGGGCAGAGCAGACTCCCACCCAGACCTCGGGTGCGTCACCTGACACCTGGGCGCCCACCCCCTCTAGGGTATCAAAACACCCACCCCTCCGAGGGAGGGCCTGGCGTCCCCGGCGTCCCAACCGGACGGTGGCGTCCGGCCCCAGGCGCCCCCCACTGTCCCGGGGGTGGGGATCCCCGATGGGCCGAGGCCCGTAGTCCCCGCGTCCGGCAAGGAGACTGGAGAGGTTGGAGACGGGGTGGGGGCCGTTGACAGCGAAAGTGAAACAAAGCTGGGCGCCGGGCGTGCACCTCGCCGCCGGCCGCCGCGGACGTCCCGGGCCCGGTGCCCCACGCCACCCCACCCCCGCGGACCGCTCCCGGCCGAGCCTGCACCCCCACCCTCAGGGGAACGGGCCCTGCCCCGCCGGCGGGGAACGCGCGCCGCGGCCCCACTCACCTCCGGCCTCCATGGAGGACGCGCGCGGCCTCGCGGCAGGCGGCGGGCGCCTCAGCCCCCCGGGCCGCCGGCCCTCATGCCGCCCCCGCGCAGCCCGCCCCCGCCCCGGCCCCGGCCCCGGCCCCGGCCCCGCCGCCGCGCCCGCCGCCGCGCCCGCCGCCACCCGGAGAGGCCATCAGCTGCTTCCCGTCACATGGCGGCGGGCGCGGGCGGGGACGCGCGGGGGCGGGGCCGGGGCGCGCAGGGGAGAAGCCGGGAGCCGGGCTGCGGGCCACGCGGGGCGGGCAGGTGGACCCGGAGGCCGGGGGAGGCGAGGGCTGCGGGAGATCCGGGGTGTGGGGGCAGGTGGCCTCGGGCAGGATCGAGTGCGGATAGAGGGGCAGCGGGGCTGATATGGAGACGGGGAGGGCGGCGGGCAGAAGAACCCGGGGTTTCGGGGAGCCTGGTCCAGGGGAAAGTGGGGGCGGGGCTCGGAGGAAAACGGGGGTCGGTGCGGACAGGAAGTAATCCCGGGCGAGGGTGGTACTGAGGGAAAAACCGGCGTGGGAGGCGGGCAAGTGAGGCCCGCAGGGCAAAAAGGGGGCGGTGGGGGGATATTCGGGGAGCTGGGCTGAAGGGAAACCGGGGCCGGCGGGGGCACGGGGGTGGGACAACCCAGGGGCAGAGGGGACGCCTGTGGTAAAGCTGGGAGGAGCGGGGCTCAGGTGGAAAAGGAGGGGGGGGGGTCTGGGGTAGAAATTCGGGTTGAGGGAGAGATGGGTCAAACGGAGTGGGCAGGACTATAAGGGCCAGATAAGGGCCGGAGATGGAGGGAGGAGGTGTGGATTTAAAAAGGGATGCGGTGGAGCTGAGGGAAAAAACGAAGGCTGTGGTACGGAAAGGCATCGGGGAGCTGAGGAGGAAACTGGGGGAGATGGGGGGCAGGGTGAAAATCGGAGTGGGGGGGATCAGTGTGGAAGGTGAACCTGAAGACCCAAGGAATCAGTATTGGGCAGACAAAAAGCGAAGACTGAGGAAAGAATTGGGATGGGAGGGTGAGGGTCTGGGAACCCCGGAGACAGGGAAGAAATGAGAGGAATAAAACTGGGGACCTGAGGCTGCAGGAGCTCAGAGGTTAAATGGAAGCCGCGGTAGAGGAATAAAGGGGCTGAGTGCAGGGTCAGAGGAAGGGGTCGTTTTATGAAAAATGGGAACTAGAAAAAAAGCCCGTTGGAAAATGGAGGATGAAAACGAAAATGCTGCGGTTACAAAGGGTAGAGGGCAAGTGGCAAACAGCCACAGAAAAAGAGGAGTTTAAAAGAATGGGGGTCCAAAAGTGGACAAGCTGGATGAACTTGAGTGTGATCCAGGAAACAGGGAATAGAAGTGAAAGCAGGCAGAGGTAAAACGAAGGGCTGGGAAAACAGAAGCTGGTAATAAACACACACAACGTGAGTGGAAGTCGCTCAGTCGTGTCCGACTTTTGGGGACCCCATGGACACAGTTCATGGAGTTCTCCGGGCTAGAATACTGGAGTGGGTAGCCTTTCGCATCTCCAGGGATCTTCCCAACCCAGGGACAGAATCCTGGTCTCCAGCATTGCACAAGAAAAGCCCCAGCACATGGAGAGACTGGATTAAAAAGAACGTGGGAAACAGGTGACAGTAGGAAACATGGGTTTGGTTAGAAGGTAAGGAACTTGAAAATGGGACAGCTTTGATTAGAGTTTGGGAAGCTTGGAGTGAAGTAAAGAAACAGGAGAGACAATGACCCAAGAAAAAAGCGTCTAACAGGTACAGGGAGTGGAGTTGGGCCTCCTCAAGAGGAAGTTGAGGTGAGACTTTGTTACTGTTTTTTTCAATCATTCAGTCTTGTCTGATTCTTAGCCATCCCATGGACTGCAACATGCCAGGCTTCCCCGTCCTTTACTGTCTCTCACACTTTGCTCAAACTCATGTCCATTGAGTCGGTGATGCCATCCAACCATCTCATTCTCTGTTGCTCCCTTCTCCTCCTGCCCTCAATCTTTCCCAGCTTCAGGGTCTTTTCCAATGCAGGCTCTTTGCATGAGGTGGCCAAAGTATTAGAGCTCAGCTTCTAATGAATATTCAGAACTGATTTCCTTTAGGATTGAGTGGTTTGATTTCCTTTCTGTCCAAGGGACTCTCAAGAGTCTTGTCCAGAACCACAGTTTGAAAGCACCCATTCTTTAGCCTTCAGCATTCTTTATGATCCAGCTCTTACATCCACACATGACTACTGGAAAAAATCACAGCCTTGACTATGCGGGCCTTTGTTGGCAAAGTGATGTCTCTGCTTTTAATACTCTGTTTAGGTTTGTCCTAGCTTTCTTTCCAAGGAGCAAGTGTCGTAATTTCATGGCTGCTGTCACCATCTGAAGTGATTTTGCAGACCAAGAAAATAAATCTCTGTTTCATTTTTCTCCCCATCTATTTGCCACGAAGTGATGGGACCAGATGCCATGAACTTAGCTTTTTGAATGCTGAGTTTTAGGCCAGCTTTTTCATTCTTCTATTTCATCTTCAAGAGGCTTTTCGGTTCCTCTTCACTTTCTGCCATTAGGGTGGTGTCATCTGCATATCTGAGGTTATTGATATGTCTCCTGGCAATCTGGATTCCAGCTTGAGCTTCACCTAACCTGGCATTTCACATGATGTACTCTGCCTGTAAATTAAAATAAGCAGGGTGACAATATACAGCTTTGACATACTCCTTTCCCAATTTTGAGCCAGTCCATTGGTCCATCTTCAGTTCTAACTGTTGCTTCTTGACCTGCATACAGGTTTCTAAGGAGGCAGGTAAGGTGGTCTGGTATTTGCATCTCTTTCAGAATTTTCCACCATCTGTTATCATTCAGTCAAAAGCTTTAGCGTAGTCAATGAAACAGAAGTATGGGGACTACTATTAGCTGAGCCCAGTGAGAAACTCCAAAACCACCAACAATGGCAGTGACCCAACAGCTTGTAGAAACTGTCTTTTCAGACAGTCCATCAGTCTACTGCTCTATGATGATTCCTACCCTAACCCTTTAATGTTAGAAAACAGGCAATCTGACCAAAAAGAGATATGTATTTGAGGATATGCAAATACAATGGAGAGATGAGAGAGTAAGTAGCATCTACAAGTTATAGAAAAGAATAAAATGACAGCAAGAACAGTATTATTATCAGTATTGGGAAAGCTACTTAAAAAAAAAATTGTGGTTGGCAATCCCCTTTCCCCAAATCTTTTAGTTTACTAATCAGGTCTAAATGAAGATCACTAAAACATTTATTTAAAAATAATTTTATTCTAGTATCTTAAAAAACAAATCCATGTTCTAACATCAGGATGAATTTCTCCCAACCCCCCACCTCCATACCAAGTATTAAAATGTAAGTAGTGCAGAGAGAGCTCTTTCTTTCTTTTTGCAGCAGTTCCTGGCCAGGACCATGGTGAGAAATACTAGTTGGCACATGTTGCATCATCATAAATTTTACCCAACAAAGATGATTTTCCAGGTTTCAGTGCCTCGGTTAGGGAGATTTTCCATCATGGGTTTTCCTGCTGCAGTAATAGTAATAGGTATGTGCTTATGAGAATGGGAATTGATACCAAAGCCATAGGATTATGAGACCCCCTCCCCAAGGTCCATCAGGTTTTGCAGAAAAGGAATGTCAGTGCAATGGCCCGGAATTATTTATCTTCTAGGTTCTGATAAGTATATCTCCTGGTCTCCAGTTCACAATTCATTCAGGTATGATCTTTTTTTTTAAAGCACAATGTAACACAGTTGGACTTTGCCACAGAAAGTCTATAACCCATTGTCCACAATGCTAGTGGAGTTGGGGATGGGTCATCTTAAAGAACAGGAAAAAAAGCCCTAATTCTTTAAAAATCCTTAAAGCTTGAAGACCCGCCCTGCCCCCCCAGTACTTCAGCTATCTGACCCAACAATATTATCTGTGCACACAGGGCTCAGATATACGTGACAGCAGTCACAGTTCAGCTGGACAGGGTTTATCATGTTTGGCACCAAGAACTTGACGCTCCCATTTGCAAGGGGAAAATCCTTTCTTGAAGATTTCCTATCATCAGGTGTGCATGCAAGAGAGGAGGAAGTCACAGGGAGTATTTCCCTCATCTTGCAAATCATTGTCTGCCTTCCAGGTAGGGAATTCTTTTCCCCCTACTCCGCCTACAGTTTCTTTGCTTTTTCCTTTTTAAAATATGGTTGCCTCTGCACAGTGGACTGTTAGATCCAGAAACGGATTCATCAAAGACTAGCTCAGTGTTCAATGACTTTAAACACAGCCTGTTGTGAGTATCCCAGTCTGAAATGACACTAACTTAGACTGGTGAGAGTGGTTAAGTATATGAGGGTCCATGCAGCCAAAGATCCAGCCCATCAAGAGAACAAGGCCACAGGTATTCCCGAGGGGTGGACGCTGCAAGCAGCCTCTGACTTCCCCAGTGTTCTGAGCTGAGGACAGGGCTCTCACTTCTGGTGATTTCCTCAATTTAGTTCCTTCATCCAAGAAAACTGACCTGCCCCAACCACACCTGCAGAGTAACTCTGCAGATAACCAGCTTCTCATCTTAGAAGTCCCAGGCCCTGTTATTGGAGAAGGAAGTTCTCCTTTAAGTCTTGCCTGTTAGAGCAGAATATGCAGTATTAAAGAGTGCAAATTCAAGTCAGAGTTTCAAGTTTCACACACATATTTTACACCCTTAGAAGGTCTCTGACATTTAAGAGATTAGGAAGAAATCAGAAAGAAAAAAAAAAACCAACTCTATAAAGGGATCTACTGGAAACAATAGCAGCTTCAACTCATCCCATGTTATTTTCATTCAGAACTTAGCATTATTGAGCAGCATATCCTCATAACATCCTTAGGAAAGAAATATGTTTTCCCAATCCCATTTCTGAGATCAAGAAACCGAGGCCACAGGTCTACTATGTGACAAAACATTCCTCCTGCCTTTTTCAAAGCCACAGGAGAAAGGAAGGGTGGGAAAGTCAAAATTAATAGTTCATCATCTAAGAGGCTTTTCTATAAATATGAAGCTCTGACATATGTGAGGTTCTGGTGAAAGGCACTTCCTCTTATCGGCCCCCATCTCTTTTGAAAAGCATTCATCTCCAGGAGAGCAAAAATCCACAGGAGAGCTCTGATGATGGCCTGGTCTGAAACCATTCTACAGAGAAGGAAAGGCCCAGGCAGCAGTTTGCAGCTGAACAGCTGACATCTTTTTTCCTTCCACTAGAGAAGGCAAAGGAAAAGGTAACTAACATCTGCGGAGCATCTGCTAGGCACTTTCACATCCTGAAGGCCCTCAGTCCCCACCATAACCCTGTAAAGTAAGTGTGATTTCACCCATTTCACAGATGAGGAAATTGAGGCTTAGGGGAAAAGGTAAAGCTACCTGCCCAAGCCCATGAAACAGGCAAGGAGCTGGGTCCAGATTCAAGCCTGGGTATTTCCAACTCAAAACCCAAACCAAACTGCCTCCCTCTGATTACCAGCAGTAGCTGGCACCTCTTCCCCTTTCCAGAGAGCTGATGTTCACTTGGTTCCTCAGCTCACCTAGGCAGTGAGAATGTCCTTATCACCCTACACTGTTCCCTGTGTACCAGGACGGGCTAATTACAGACCTTTAATAGCGACAAAGGACAGCAAGGCCTACTGCTTCCCCCTACTCCTGCTCCCCCATCTCAGCATCAGTCAACCTGGAGAAAGCCCAGATGCAGCTTTCCCCACACATACTACCCATTCCCAAAGCTTTTTACCATTGCTGAGAAAAGTTACAGTAAATCAAACCAATTTAGAAAAAAAAAGGGGGGGTAGGAAAGATGTTGTTTTGTTTTCCTATTTTGCTGAGACCCTCCAAACCCTTTGCAGCCCTCAGGCAGGGGTGCAAGTCAAGTAAAGCAGAATATGAAACTCATCTTGAACACAGCTTTCCAAGCTTTTGAGATAGGATATCAAAGGACAGTTGTCTTCTTCACACTGGCCTGTCTTCTTCTTGAATGATGTCACTCTGCTGCTCACTGTTGTCATCTGTACAGGAGGGAAAAGTAGACCCAACTCTGAATGGTGCTGTCGGTAGAGATGACTCTTGTTTCCCCCTTCAGTTTTCTTTTTCGGGGAGGTGGGGGCTGCTCAGCTTGTAGGATCTTAGTTCCCTGACCAGGGATCAAACCTGTGCCCCTTTCAATGGAAGTCTTAACCACTGGACTGCCAGGGAAGTCCCTCCCATCAGTTTTCAGTCACCTTGATTTTCAGTCCTTTACTGGTGAGTTTCATGAAGGAGCAGTTGGAGCAGGGTGGGTTTCCCTGCCTTTTACCCATTCTTTCTACTCAGAATCCACTGACATGCTTGACACTGTCCACATTTCTTGGTTTCTGACATTCCCCTCACCTGGACCACCCTCTGCTTTCTGCTTGTTCAAACTCAACTGTCCTGAAAGACATGCCTCATAGCACAAAATGTCTCCCAACCGAGGCATCCCTCTGGGCTCTCATCTTTCTCGAGGTCCTGTAATTTGTAACAGTATCATTCATCAGGCACTAATCATTCCTTTGTGCCACAACAACTCTACTACTCTCGCAAAGGGCTGGTTAAATCTTCCTTGTATTTTCGTTTTCCCTTCATATTTTAGTCTGTTCATCCTAACTGCTTTCGTAAAGCCCATCACCATTGGCCCTGATTTTCTGGTGCCTGACAGTACCAATCTGTGTCTTTCCTAGAGCTGGCCTTCAGTAAGTATTTGTCAGTTTAATTGTTGTGCTGATAATTGATGGGAGATTCTCAGATTCTAGATTAAACTTTAACTGTCTTTCCCAGCCCTTAAAAAGCAGACCCATCAAGACTTCTTCCTGGGAAGCCCACCACAACCTTGCGGAGTGCTTTGAAGGGCAAAGAGCTTACCCTGCAGAGCCTGCAGTCCGTTGCCCATCTGGTCCACATTCCCGTTCACCAGCGCGGTCACTCTGTGAATGTGGCCATACTTTGTTATTTCTATTGGTGACTCTTCCCTCTCACTAGCTTCCTCCTCTTCCTCTTCTGCAGCATCTTCCTCCTCTTCTATCTCTTCCTCTTCCGAATCCACCAAAACCATGACATCACCCATATCTTGCCTCCTAATTTCCAAAAGGGAAGAAATGATCAAGAAGATACCTTGTTTTCTCCAACTTCAGCCCTCACTGAATAGGGAACACTCGGTTCTCTGCATCCCCTTTGGTAACATGGACAATTCTTCATGGACTCAACGTGGTTGAGTTGTGAGATGGAGATGATGACCTTTCAAAGAGGTGCTGCCACAAACTGTCTAGCTAATCACACCTTATGCTGGGTGAATTTTATCATCCCCCTTCCCCTCTCCCCGCTGTATGTCTGGCAGGTGACCTCATGGTCCCAAGAACCCACCATCTCAGTTCCCCTCGCAGCACATACACAGATGCTCTGTTTCTTTCCTGAAATGCCCTTCTTTCTCCTCTACTTACTGAAAGTTCTCCTCCTTTTCATTATTCAAAGCCCAAGTAAAGTCCTCTCCCTCCCCTTGCAGCCTTGAGCTGTGACTGAGTTTGGCATCCACAGCCAGCTATTTGGCACTGAATTGTCCTCTAGATGACTGCTAGTTCTGCCTCCCCAGCCAGACTACATTTCAGGGGCCAGTCACAATCCTGTGAGCATGACATTCTCATTTAATCCTCACATCCTGCCTCTAAGAAACAGTTGAGAAAACAAAGGCTCAGAGAGGATCAGGGCTTTTCCAGGAGCCTCATGCTTGAAGGGCAGAGCAGCCATGTGAACCCAGGTCCACTTATTCCAAAGCCTTTTCCCATTTTGCCAAGCTGCTTCCTCTTGTGAGAAATAAGCCTGGGGAAGGACAGACTCATGCCAAAATGACCCTCAAAAATGGGGCAGTACAGGTAACACTCTCCCATGAAAGATGATGCCAGAACAATGAAATCTCCTTATTATTCATCCCAGAACAGTAACACCCCAAATTATAAGTGGATAAGAGGAGCCAAAAGAAGAGTTCCTTGCTCCTGCGCAGGCTCTCCTGGGAAGTCAAGTTCCACTTAGTTGTTTCTCGCCTACTAAGGTTCCCTCCTTTGGGGATGGGCTTCTGGGCATGCACAGACTAGTTTTCCAAAGCACGCTGTAAGATTATGACTTATTTTTCCTTTTAGCTCTTTTCAGAAAATTAGATAAATACATGAATGACTGAGCTCAACACATACATGCTGTCTTTATGCCTCAAAGACACACCAACAACGTGCGTCGCCCTGAGGTCTGGTGTTGAAAGAGGAGCACAGACTTTGTAATCAATCAGACCTGGGTCTGACTGCAGGCATGGCCATCACTTCCTAGATGAGCTTGCAGAAACTTCTTCGCTTCAGTGAGCCTCCCTCGCCTTATCTGGAAAATGGTGATGCCAGCAGCACCTTGAGTAGTGTGTGATGGGGTCTCTAATAATGCCCAAGGAAGCCCCAGCCCTGGGTCTGGCCCTTGGTGGGTCCTGCCCTTGGTGGGCCCCCAGTGGTAGTGGTTATTACTGCTCTTATGAAATGTTATAAACAAAACATCAGTGAAAACAGATTATGGAAATGGGTTTCTGATTTGGGTCTAGGGGACACTCACCTGAAAGTGCTTCCTACTGAAAGGAGAAAGGAAAAAACATTAATATCCAATAAGATCCACTTTGGCCTCACAGAAGTTTCTAAGCCAGCTAACAGTTACAAAAGGATGGGAAATGAGAAAATTGACCCAATATGAGAGATGACAGGGTGCTCAGGAAGGGTACTTGGGTGCTTCATTATTGCAAATCTGGACCCGGTTTGGAAGCCTACAGAATGGAGCTTCAGGTGGGAGCATAACAGGGATCATCTTCCCCCACCCACAGCCTCTCAGGAAGCCTGCAAGAGAAACAATGGGGCCCAGGAAGTCCTTACCATTCCGGGAAGCCCTTACCTCTCCAGCAGAATACAGGGCTGTAATACAATAGGAGCCCGGCGATAATGGCCAGTCCCAGCAGAAGGAGGCTCACGACGGTGGCCACGATTCCCCCGATGTTTAAAGGTTCTGCAAAGATACACTACGCTCTTCACTCATCCATGTGATACACACTCAGCTAGGAGTGCAACACCTCTCCTCCCCTGCCTGGATTCTACTCTTATCTTGGTTTCATGACCTTAGGTGAGGGATATGACCTTTCTGTGGACCGTGTTAGTCACTCAGTCATGTTCAATTCTTTGCAACCCCACGGACTGTAGCACACCAGGCTTCTCTGTCCATGGAATTTTCCAGGCAAGAATCCTGGAGTGGATTGCCATTCCTTTCTCCAGAGGAACTTCCCAACCCAGGGATCGAACCCTGGTTTCCTGCTCCACAGGCAGATTCTTTACTGTTTGAACTACAGGGAAGTCTCATGACCTCTCTGTAGAACAAGACTAATATTTCATTTTCCTACTTCAGACACTTTGTGGGAATTGAAATGTGATGAAAAAGAACATTGGAAAGTTAAAATCTCTGTGTCTTCACACATCAAGACTGTTGTTAAGGCTACAGTAATTAGGAGTGTGAATTACTGGTGCCGCAATGACATGATCAACAGAACAGAATAGGAGGGGACTTCTCTGGTGGTCTAGTGGTTAAGACACTGGGCTTCCTCTACAGGGCATGGGTTAGATAAAAACAGATCTATGAACAAAAGGAAACTTGATACAGGATAGACTGCTGCTGCTGCTAAGTCACTTCAGTCGTGTCCGACTCTGTGCGACCTCTTAAGACAGCAGCCTACCAGGCTCTGCCGTCCCTGGGATTCTCCAGGCAAGAACACTGGAGTGGGTTGCCATTTCCTTCTCCAATGCATGACAGTGAAAAGTGAACTAGTGATAAAAAAGGAACTCTTCAGGAAGTGGTGCTAGACCAAATGGTTATCCAAACTGGGCGTGCAGGAAACTTGATGTCTACTTCCTCCATTCACCAAAGTCAACTGTAGATGCACTATAAAGTTAACTGTGAAAGGCAAGCAATGAAACATTAAGAAGATAATATAGAAGAATGCCTTCGTGACCACAGGATACATAAGGATTTCTTAAGACACAGAAATGCTACTGATACAAGAAGGTAGTCATAAAATCAACCACATTAAAAAACCTCTGCAAATCAAAGGATACCATAAAGAAAGCAAGAAAGACTAACTGAAAGATATTTGTAACGTGTAAAACAAGGAATTAGTGTGTGGAATTTCTGAAGAACTCTTATATATCTATAAGAAAGAGGAAAACATCAAGAGACAGTTACGGGGAGTTCCTTGGTAGCCCAGTGGTTAGGATTCCAGACCTGAGTTCAATCCCTGGTTGGGGAAGATCCAGAAAGCCACGTGATGTGACCAAAAGAAAAAAATTTTTTTAAATTTTTAAATAAACTAAAACTGTTTTTTAAAAAGCACAATTATATATTTCATAGAAGAAACCTAAGTAGCAAATAAACATATGAAATAACATTCAGCCTTCTTAGTAATCAAAGAAATTCAAATTAGAACCACATTGAGATTTCATTTTGCATTTAACTTGATGGGCAAAAATCACAAAATCTGTGGCTGAAAATCTGGGACAACTGCCACTGCAAATGGAAATTGGTATAACCACTTTGGAAAAGAATTTGGTATTACCTCATAAAGATAAAAATGCACATAACCTATAACCCTTCATTTCTGCGTCTTGGTACAGATATGCTAGAGACATATTTGCCTGGGGACCTGGGTATATGTGCACAGGGGGCTGGGTAAAAGATTTTCACAGCAACACTGTTCATCACAACAACAAATCAGAACAACACAAATGTCCATCAGCAGGAAAATCAACAATTTAGTTGTGGAATAGTGCTACAGTGGAAAATTACACAGCCATGAAGAGGAATGAAGTATAATTACACATGTCAGCATGAATAAATCCTGGAAAACAAAATATTGGAGGAAAAACAGCAAGTCACAAAAAGACTACATTTGTATAGTAACGACAATTTTTTTTCAAAACTCTAAAACAAAAACTAAACAATATATTATCTAGAAATGTGTACCTATGCAGCAAAAATTTTCTTAAATAAACCATGAAACTCAGGAGTTACCTTTTTCAGAAGGCCCAGGATGAAACTGAAAACAGGCCTACAGGTAGGGTTGCCAGATAGAATACAGTGTGCTCACTTAAATTTGGATTTCAGATAAACAATGAATAATTTTTTTAGAATAAGTGTGTCCCAGGATTTCCCTGGTGGGACAGTGGCTAAGCCTACATGCTCCCAGTGCAGGAGGCCTAGGTTCAATCCCTGGTCAGGGAACTGTATCTCACATGCTGCAACTAAAACCCAGTGCAGCCAAATAAAAAATAAAAATTTTGAAAATTGAAAAAAGAAGTATGTCCAATGCAATATTTGGGACATAACACTAAAAAAAAACACTTGTTTTTCCAAAGTGCAAATTTAAGTGAGCAGCATGTTGTTTTAGCTTTGCTGCTATTGTTTTCTCAATCTGCCACACTACCTACAGGTAACTTTAGCAGTGTTGGTACTGTTCTACATCTTAAGTGGGATGGTAGTTTCTTGGGTGTTCCTTTTGCTGTTATGTTTCACAGCTTATATATATATATATCATTATATCTTTTATTTTAGACATGTATGTATTTTAATATATATTTATATATATTTTCTATATGTATATATATATATGTATATATATATATATATTTTTTTTTTTCCTTTAGGATGTAACTGATATTAAATAACTTTTTTATCTTCCCTGGTGGCTCAGGTGGTAAAGAATCTACCTGCAATGCAGAAGACCCAGGTTCGATCCCTGGGCTGGGAAGAAATAAATTTTTTATCTTGATAATAGTTAGAGATTTAGGACTGGACAGTAATTTTCCCATCCCTCTTGTCAAGCCACGGGTAAGCAGATATGCCTCCTCCCTGATGGCAGTGACACATGTAGAGGGAAGCAACAGGCTGTCCCCACGCTGGCCCTCTGAAGCTCCGCTCCTCCAGGGTCCCTTCCATCACTCACCTTTCACGCTCAGCCAGACGCCCGCCTCCCTCACCCCCACGGCATTCTCGGCCCGGCAGACGTAGTAGCCCTCGTCCAGGTCCTGGGAGCAGTTGTGGATAGTGAGGGTAGAGCTCTGGCCGCTCTGGGTGATGAGGTGGTGGCTGCCGGGCTGGATGACCACCTCGGGCTGGGTGAGGTTCCTCAGCCACAGGATCTTGGCAAGGGGGTAGGCTCCAGACACCTGGCAGGTAAGCGTCACATTGCCCCCCACGAAGCAAGTCTTCATGGGCTCAGAGAGAAGGGAGGGGCTCCCTGGCCATCAGAAGGTAAAGAAAATAAACATTTAAGGAGATTCAAGCGCGGTGACCTGAAAATTGCAGGAATGTTACTTGTTTTGGAACAAAGCAACTCCAGGAATTTCTGTACCACACCTGGTCTCATATAATAATAAAAGGTAATATTTGTTGAGCATTTACTATGGGCTAGGCACCCTATATATTAACCTAACAAGTTCTCAACAATAATCTTGTTATCCCCATTTTGCAGATGGGGAAATTGAGGAACAGAGAAAGTCAAGTAACTTAAAGTCACGTAACTAAGGAAGTGAGCAACTGGAATTTAGGGGGACCAACTCTCCTGGGTTGCCCAAGACTGAGGGGATACCCAGCACCTGGGGGCTTTCAATGCTTCTGAAGTCCTAAACAAACCAGGATGAACTGGTCTGTGTAAGAATGGAACCCAAGAAGTCAGGCTTTTGTGGTCCACATCTTCTTACTTCCTAAGTTCTAGGCTTCTGTGTGTAATAGCCACACTGATCAGATAAAATACAGGCACACACCCTGACAAGGGTGTTCCAGGGGACAGGAGGGCACCTGTATTAGTTTCCTGTTGTTGCTGTAATAAATTGCACAAACTTAACAGCTTAAAACAATACAAATTAATCATTTTATAGTTTTGGAGGCCAGGCGTCTGAGCTAATCTCATAGAACTAAAGTCAAGGTGTTGGCAGAGCTGGTTCCTTCCGGAGGCTCAAGGAGAGAATCCATTTCCTTTTTTCTCAGCTTCTAGAAAGGAGCCACCTGCCTGGTTTGGCTCATGGCCCCTTCCTTCAATTACTCCTACTGCTTGCATCTGTCATCACAAATCACTACCGCACTGACCCTCCTGCCTCCCTCTTATGAGGACCCTCGGGATCACACTGGGTCCAACCAGAGAATCCTGGACAGTCTCTCCATCTCAATATCCTTGATCATGGATGCAAAGTCCCTTTACCATGTAAGGAAACAAATTCACAGGCTCTGGGGATTAGGATGTGGATATCTTTGGGGGGCCATTCTTCTGTCTACCATAGGCCTGTCCTAGAAAATTCAGACTGCGCATCCCTGTGGCCTTGAGGTCTGATTTAAGGGGGAGACGGGGAGCCATGAGATCTACTATGAGGATCAGTCTGTATCCTTCACACAGGAAGCCTTTCCCCCTAAAGCACATCCTCTTGGGAAGGGTAGTGAATTCATCTTGGGAAGATTTATTAAATCTATATTTTCAGCAGCTGAGGGATACAGAGCAGCATGTTGGGTTCCTGCCCAGGAGAGTGAAACTACACGCTTCCCCTTGGCAGTTGTTCCAAAAGAGAATCTAGGGTTTCACTGCTGGCATCTGGGCAAGAAGGAAGGGGGAAGGGGGAGAGGGTTGGGGGCGGAACAACCCTTCTCTAGTCAGGTCAACAGAGGAGAATCACCCAAACCTAGTTTTGCTCAGAAAAATCACCTGAGAACACCCCTTCTTGAATCAACTATCAGATTCCCCCCATGTTGCTAAATTGCTCCTTCCCTGCTTGTGGTTGACCAGAATTTCCTCTGGGGTCACAAAGCCAGTAGTAGTGACAAGCCTCATCAGTACATTTGTATTTCAGGGTCCCAAACCAAAGTTTGAGAAATGGCCCCTTCTTCCTTTATTAAAGGCAAAACAAACAGTCCCCCAGTGCACCTCCCCTGCAACCCAAAGGTATGTACTTTCGCCAAACATAGCATTGACCCCTCCAAAAGCTATGTCACCAGCCAGCTTGGGTGGCACTTACAAATTCAGAGTTTCACTTAAGAGGATGCTGCATGCAAGGGTGGGGCAGGGATGGGGAAGGTACTGCGGAGCCTCACAGATCTGCAGAAGATGGACGGCATGGTAGGGCCCTCACACATGGAGCTGTGTAACACTACAGCTTGTCATGAGTTGATTTCTTCAGTTTTAGGGGGCCTACGTGCCATATAATATGGTAAAGGACAGGGAAGCCTAGCGTGCTGCAGTCCATGGGGTTGCAAAGAGTCTGACGTGACTGACGGACAGAATTGAACAGAACACACCATATAAAGAGGGATCTGGGGAGTTCTCTGGTAGTTCAGTGCTTAGGAGTCAGCGCTTTCACTGCTGTGGCCCAGGTTCAATCCCTGGTTGGAGAACTAAGATACTGCAAGCCATGCAGCACAGCCAAAAAAAAAAAAAAAAAAAGGAAGAGAAGAGATCTGGGCAGCAGGAATCCCTGAAAATATTGCTGTTCATCAGCTTGGGGGCTATGCTGCCCTGCATCCCTGGGTGGATGTTAGTATTGCCCTTCAGTGATGCACTAGTCCTACGTGGAATGATCCAGAGCCCCTCAACCCCAAAGGCGTTGCTACTCAAGGTGTGGTCCTCAGACCAGCAGGATGAGCACTTCCTGGGAGCCAGTTAGAAATGCAGTCTTGGATCCACCCAGACCCAGAGAGTCAGAATCTGCATTTTAACCCGCCCCTCAGGTGATCAGCATGCTCATCCAGGGTTGAGCGCCCTTGAGGGAGGCAGGGAGAACTGGATGGCATCAGAGTTGAGAAGAGTCCTGGCTCTGTGCCTATCTCCCGTGCTTCTGGAATTGGGAAAAACTTCTGGTCAGCTCCCTTTTCCAGACACATTTCTTAGCCCTGAGCACATATTTAGATTCAGATTACAGGTCAAGTCTCAGGGGTCACAGGAATAATGACTTAGGCAAGATCAACACATAAAATGAGAGGGTAAGAGCAAAATAACAAACCTCGCCAGCTGCCTCTGCCAATTTCACCCTCTCTTAGCATCAGTCCATCATTTATTTGCCTCCCAGGACTTATGGTCCACAACACATTTTGGGCATTTCCCTGTTATGTACCACCCTGAGTGTGTCTACTGCTTTCTAGTTGCATGAGTCTGGGAAAGTTAGCTCCCTCTGTTTCACCTTCCGTAAAATGGAGTATCCTCCTAAAATTTGTGTTCATCTAGAAGCCCAGAATGTGGTCTTACTTAGAAATGGAGTCTTTGCAGAGGTAACTAGTTAAGGATCTCAAGATGAAATCATCCCGGATTAAGGGTAGATCCAAAATCCAAGGACTGGTGTCTTGTAAGAAGAGGAGAGGGACTTCCCTGGCGCTCCAGTTGTTAAAGACTTCATGGCTTTCACTGCAGGGGGTGCAGGTTAGATCCCTGGTAAGGCAACTAAGATCACACTTGCCACGTACCAAGAAAGAAAAGTGAAGAGGGGAAGGCATGGGGAGACACACCCACAGAGAGGAAGGCCACATGAAGATAGACACAGGCACCGGAGTGATGGAGACGCAGGAACACACAGAGCCACCAGGAAGTGGAAGAGGCCAAGAAGGATTCTGCCAGGAAGGCTTTGATGGGAGCATGGCCCTGCCCACACCTTGATTTCAAACTTCTAGCTTCTAAAACTGAGAGAGGATAAACAGCTGTTGTTTTAAGCCACCACCAAGTCTGTGGTACTACAACTCTGGGAAACTGATTCTGGGGGATAATACTGCAAGGACTCAGCTCACCAGCTGATTGAGGACTGAATGAGATGCTGTATGCAAAATACTCGGCACTTGCACAGGGTCTGCACTCAGTAAAACTGCTGTCTCTATTGCAGTTGACCCTAGAACAACATGGGGGTTGCAGGGGCCAGTCTGTGTGGAATCTAAAATCCATGTCGTGCTATCTCTGCCTCAAACACAAAAAAAATGACTCACCCAAGGATAGGAAGCTGAAACAGTTTTGGATAGCATCAGGACTCAAACCCTAGATCTTTTGATTCCACATCTTATGCTCTCTAATCAGACACAAACTTTCCCCCACACTGAGTTAAAGATCTATAAAATGAAAATATAGGTACTATATTTATTGGGGAAAAAATCCACATGCAAGTGGAACCTCGCAGTTCAAACCCGCCCATGCTGTTCAAGGGTCAGCTGTATTGTGATATTACCATTTTCTGGTTTAAGTTTGCCAGACTTCCCTCTCCAAGTTCAAGTCTTTTAAAGGGAAGGACTCTGTATTCCTCCACAGCACCTGGCACCATACACGTCTGACATGTAGTCAGCATCCGTGTCTGACTTCAGTCTTGTCTGACTCTTTGCAACATCATGCAGCCTGTCAGGCTCCTTTGTCCATAGGATTCTCCACGCAATAATTGTGGAGTGGGTTGCCATGCCCTCTTCCAGGGGATCTTCCTGACCAAAGGATCGAACCTGCATCCCTTATGTCTCCTGCACTGGCAGGCTGGTTCTTCATCACTAGCTACCTGGGAAGTTCACTTGGCACCATGCTGAGTACCTAAATCCCACATGAAGAAAAGATTTGCCAGATCAAGTGTGGAAAGAGGTCACCTGGATAAAAGCAAGGGCCCTGGTGTCAGACCAGCCTGGCTAAGTGCTGCTCCATCACTTAAGAGGTGGCTGATCCTGGGTAAGTTAGTTCACACATGTTATCATCTACAAGTTAAGAATCATCCTAATTTGCAGGCTACTATAAGGATTACATATAATAAGTTAACAAGTAAGAGACAAAGACCTTTTGAGCATGGAAACCTAAAACAGGACTGACAGAGGTGACCCTTTCAAAATAAGAAATTGCTCATCACTAGCAGAAATGTCACAAATATTGTTTAGGAACAAGATATGCCAGAATAATATCTGTAATGTGCGTGACAGTTCTATGAAATTAAGTGACTTGTGAAATAATAAGAAATGATGAAGAAGCCAGTAAAAAAGAATGGACAAGATATGAACAGATAATTCACAGATAATAATATATAGGAAGCCAATAAGTTGGAAGGTGAAGAAAGCTGAGCTCTGAAGAATTGATGCTTTTGAACTGTGGTATTGGAGAAGACTCTTGAGAGTTCCTTGGACTGCAAGAAGATCCAACCAGTCCATCCTAAAGGAGCTCAGTCCTGGGCGTTCATTAGAAGGACTGATGTTGAAGCTGAAACTCCAATAGTTTCGTCACCTCATGCTAAGAGTTGACTCATTGGAAAAGACCCTGATGCTGGGAAGGATTGAGGGCAGGAGGAGAAGGGGACGACAGAGGATGAGATGGCTGGATGGCATCACCGACTCGATGGACATGAGTGCGTAGACTCTGGGAGTTGGTGATGGACAAGGAGGCCTGGCGTGCTGCGATTCATGGGGTCGCAAAGAGTCGGACACGACTGAGCGACTGAACTGAATTAAATAAGTGTATGAAAATGATCAACCCCACCAGTGATCAAAGAAACCCAGATTAAAACAATTAGCCATGTCCCAACTAGCAAACAGGAAAAGTTTTAAAAAATTAATAAAGCTCAATGTTGGTGAGGATACTGGGAAGTAAATATCCTCGCATGGTCTTTATAGAGAGAGTGACTGCCAGTAGGTACAGGGTTTCTTTTGGGGTGATGGAAATGTTCTGGATTAGAATGGTAATGGTGGTACAACACTGTGAATATACTAAACAAACAAACAAACATACCACTGAATTATACATTTTAAAATAGTGAATTTTAGGGAATTCCCCAGTGGTCCAGTAGTTAGGACTCTACCATTTCACTGCTGAGGGTGCAGGTTCATCTGGATTGGGGAACTAAGATCCCACAAGCTGCATGGTGTGGACCTCCCCCCACCCAAAAGAAAAATACTGAAATTTATATTATGTGAATTATATCTCATTTCTTAAAAATTGCCCCCAAAACAGTTCAGTCAGATTTGGTCCATGGGGCACAGTTTCCCAATCCCTGTCCTTGGGCAGAAAGTGAGTCCCGGTCCCTTGTGTTGCCCAAGGCCAGGTACAGTACCTGACACACAGGGGACACTGGGGACAGTGCGATCGATTAGTGGGAAGGGTCAAGCATGCAAATGCCACTTGCCTAGGAGAACAAACACTTGTCTGCTCTCCACGCTGCAGCCCTGAGGATTATTCTCATAAACTGTGAGGACAACCTCACCAGGGCCAACACACTCCAACAGACTTTGGCCCTGGCTTACTCACTGTGTTGGTCTCCTGAGGCCAGTGTAACAAAGGACCACAAACTGGGTGGCTTACAACAACAAAAATTTTTTCTCACAGTTCAGAAAGTCTGAAGACCCAAATCAAGGTGTCAGCACCTTGCCCTGTATGAACTCCTGGTCCACAGAAATCATGAGATAATGATTGTTGTTTGAAGCCATTAAGTTTAGGGATAATTTGTTCCATGAACAAATCGAACCTTTGTCATTTGTCAACAGACAAATGAACCTTGTCTGTTTTGTTCATGGCTCCATCTTCAGTACTTAGAAACTTGTGCCTGGCATGTAGTATGTGCTCAATTAGTATTTGTCAAGAGAAAGCCAGTTTGGACTAGTACCAAGAAGTTTCATTATGCATCTTTAAAGTTTGAAAGGAAGGAAGCATAAAGAAAAAGGAAGGGCGTAGGGAAGGAATGGAGTGGGAGTTTGGAGTTAGCAGATGCAAACCAGTATATATAGAATGGATAAACAACAAGGCCCTACTGTATGGCACAGGGAACTATATTCAATATCCTGTGATAGGGATTGCCCTGCTGGTCCAGTGGCTAAGACTCCACATTCCCAATGCAGGAGACCTAGGTTCGATCTCTGGTTAGGGAACTAGATCTCACATGCCCACACTGAAGATTAAAGATTCTGTGGGCCACAGCTAAGACCTGGCACAGCCAAATAAATAAATATTCTGTGATAAACTACATTGGAAAAGAATATTAAAAATATGTATATATATGTGTGTGTGTGTATAACTGAATCACTCTGCTACCCAGCAAAAATAACACAATATCGTTAAGTCAACTATACTTCAATTTTCTAAAAACTGATTTTAATCAATAAATTAATTTAAATTAATGACTGATTTTGTTAATAAATAATAATAATACTTTGATTTTTTTTTTTTTTTAAAGAAAATGGGAGGAAGATATGAAGAATTCAGTTTACTTTAACACTCTGGGATCTCTTTCCCAGACCCTCTTTCAAAGGGTTGTCCCAGAAGATAGGAAGGTGAGTGGACCCCAACCCCAGAACAAGGCAAGGCACTCACTGATCTGTACGACACAGCTGGCTCCCAGCTCCGGCCCCACTATGTGGTTCCCGACACACTTGAACTTCTTGCCATCTGACAGCTGGGACTGGCTCAGCATCTCCACCCCCAGCTTTGATGTCCCCACGACCACACCTCCTGGCTCTTCTGTCCACAGGAAGTCTGGGTCTGGGTATCCCCCAGCCCAGCGACAGTTGAGCTGCAGTGAGAACAATCCTGGCGGCACCTCTGCCCAGCACTGGGGTGCTGACGGAGGGGGAGCTGCAAAATACCAGAGAACATGGCCTTAATCACAGGCTAAAATGAGCCCCTGGGCTGACACTAAGGGTTACAGAACCAGGGTATCGGAGAAACAGCAACTCCAGTCAGTGTACCTTGAAATAGATCCCAGCATAAATCAGTGCCTGACAGAAGTCGGGTTTCCTCTGCTGGGTGTTAAGTCTCTGAAGAGATTTGCATTTGTCCCTAGCCACATGTGGCTATTTGATTTGAATTAATTACAAAGTTAGTTCCTCCATCACACTACCCACATTTCCTAGTAATCACATAGAGGAGGTAGCCACTGAATTAGACCACACACAAGAGAACATCTCCATCATCACAGAAAGTTCTACTGGACACTGCTGATCCTTGCCAGGGCATTACAGGGAGAGAGAGACTTATTCATCCCCAATCCTCAACACACACTTTTTTTTGCTATGTGCAAATACAATTAAAAAAAATATATATATATATATATATAAATTTAACAAATTACAAACTTATAAATGTAATGTAACTCATGTATTCATAATTATACATAAAAATAGTTATGTATATATTATATATTTTATATAAAAGTATTTAATATGTAAATAATTTAAATATTTTATATAATATACATAAATAGAAATTTGGATCTCATATGGGCAGATATGTGGCATCTACAAGAAAAATTATTGGAAATACATTAAAACGATGGTGACAGTACAAGTGATTATTTTCTTCTTTCTACTCATCTATGTTTCCTACAACAAGGAAATGACTTTATATAACTTTATACACAGTAAATGTCATTTATGATAGAGCGCATTGAGACTTACAAATGCTCTGAGTAATGTATAAAGTAAGTGTGTCATTACCCTGCCTACTAATCTGTTGTTCTCATGCTCCCTTTCATTAGCATGGATTATGAGTGCACCCTGCATTTCTACAGTGGTTTTCCTCCACTGAATGTGTGCATGAGTGTATTTGGTTGTTTCCTCACCTGCAAAATAAAGCTTCGTGAACTACCTGTTCTTAACGGCACTAGAAGGCCTGAGTTCACAGACAACATGAATAAGGACAGATGAATGGAAAAACAAATTGTAGTAGATCCATAAAATAGATACTCTTCAGCCATAGATGAAAACAAGTGCTGACACAAGCTACAACAGGGATGGGCCATGAAAACATGATGCTAAGTGAGAGAAGTCAGTCCTGGGGATTTCCCTGGTGGCCCAGTGGTTAAGACTCCGTGCTCCCAGTGCAGTGAGTGAAGGTTCCACCCCTGTTTGGGGAATTAATGATCCCACATGCCATGCATTGCAGCACCCCCCAAAATAACCTCCATTAGAAAAAAGAAAAAAAAAGAAGCCAGTGCCCAAAGGTCACATAGTGTATGATCCCATTTATATGAAATGTCCCGAATAGGCAAGTTCATAGATATAGAATGTAGGTTAGTGGTTGCCAGGGTCTGGGGGAAGAGGGTATGGGAGTGACTGCTTAATGGGTACAGGGTTTCCAATTTGGGGTGATGAAAATATTTTGGAAATAAACATGATGGTTGCACAACGCTCTGAATAGACTCAATGCCACTGAATTGTACATCTTAAAATGGTTAATGTTACATTATATAGTTTCACCTCAAAAAAAAAAAAACAACAACTTTAGACCTGATATAAATTCCTTTCTGTGGCTCACAGGGACTCCCCTATACCCCTAGTTAGCAGTTAGCAGTGACCTTCCAGAAAAGGCAACACTCTCTCTGACATGCAGTTCGGGTGTGTCCATGTGTGTTGAGGGAACCACAGAAGCAGGTTAGGACCCGTGTACCAGGGAAGTCTTTGCACACAAAGGGAGGCACAAACACACAGGTCACAAAGGGTCAAGGTGAAGGAAAGGAGGGAGCGTTTCTTACGCACAGTAGACCAGGAGCTCGGTGGTCACCTTTCGATGTCTCTTGCTGAGCATGTTTGTGGCCACACAGGTGTAGTTTCCTTGCAGGTTCTGAGACATTAGTAACAGTGTGAAGCAGCTAGCTGTCAAGTTGTTCCCGAAGAGTTCAGTGGTGGAATCTGGGGCCTGGAACCACCACTCAACCATGGGTGGAGGCCAGGATCTGCTGCTGCAGCTGAAGTCCACCTGGGAGCCCTTGGCTGCATAGAGGGTGCCATTGGGGAGCCTGCCAGTGCTGGAGATGTTGACCTCAACCTGAGAGGGGCCATCTGCAGGCAACAAGGGGGTGGGGAAGGTAGAAGAGTTAACTGGAGCCCCTCACCAGCATTAAGGGACGCAGAAATGATCAAGCAGCAGCCAATGAAGATGACAATACTACTTACTATGTGTCAAATGCTGTGCTGAGTGCCCTTAGGCATGCTCTCATTTGTTGCTATTGTTAAGTCGCTAAGTCATGCCCAACTCTTTATACGGACTGTAGCCCGCCAGGTTCCTCTGGCCATGGGATTTCCCAGGCAAGAATACTGAAGTGGGTTGCCATTTCCTTCTCCAGGCGACCTTTCTGAAGCAGGGATCGAACGTGTGTCTCCCTTATTGCAGGTGGATTATTTATCAGTGAGCCACCTGGGAAGCCCATGATATCACTTATTATGTGACAAATGCTGTGCCAAGTGCCCTTAGGCATGCTCTCATTTACTCTTGAGTAATGATATGAGCTTTACTGAGGGGATCAATCCTTATACAAAAGGGAAAATGCAAATTGATCTTTTTCAGAAACACTGATGAGTGAAAAGGGTATCTGTGCATTAAAGAGTTAACATGGCAGGACTTCCCTGGCAGTCCAGTGGTTAGGACTCTGTGCTCTTACTGCCTGGTCAGGGAACCACAAAACAAACGAAAAGAGAGTTAAGGCAACAGACCTGAGTATGCTTTCCTTAGAAAAGCCTGTCCATAAGTTTGGCCTTGGCTGGTGACTAAGACCTTGGATTTCAAGTGGGTTCCCACCATTCCAGAACTGCTAAGAGTGGGTTTCACTGGGCCTAAACTGTTCCTACAAACAATGTGGTTTATGCTAAGCACCTGCTTTCCTTCTGAGAGTCTGGAATTTTGGTATGTGCTGGGCAGAGGATGCCTACATGACCAGCCTCAGTAAAAACCTAGGGCACTGTCTCTCTGATGAGTGTCCCTGGTAGACATTTCACACGTGTGGTCACAACTTGTTGCTGAAGGAATTAAGCATGACCCATGTGACTGCACTGGCAAAGGACTCCTGGAAGTGTGCTCCTGGCTGATCTGTGAATTCTCCTAGGGAATCAGTGAGCCCGGGGGTGGTCTTGGGGACCCCCCCCAACAACGTCACACTGAAAGACAAGGAACACTGGTTCCAGCCCCGATCTTGAACTCCACCTACTAGCTGTGTGACTTTTGTCAAAGTATTTAACTTCTCTTAAGCCTGTTTCCTCATCTGTAAAATGGGGGGATGCTAGAACCCACTTAGACTTCCCTGGTGGCTCAGATGGTAAAGCATCTGCCTACAATGTGGGAGACCTGGGTTCGATCCCTGGGTTGGGAAGATCTTCTGGAGAAGGAAACGGCAACCCAATCCAGTACTCTTGCTTGGAAAATCCCATGGATGGAGGAGTATGGTAGGCTACAGTCCATGAGGTCGCAAAGATCTGGATAAGACTGAGTGACTTCATTTCATGACAACTAAATGAATTACCATTACACAGTATTCGAAACAGTGCCAGAAATGTCCTCCCACCATTTTTACCCAGTGCACCTAAGATGCCACATCCTCTTTGATGAAGAGATCTGTCACCTATTTATGCTAAAGTCCTGTAGAGTGTTACCACTGCCAGAGACTTCCTCTTAAGAAGAGTTCAGAAATGGCAATGCTTGCCCAAATGAATAAATCTATGACTGTAGAGTTTTGAACAAAAATATGCCAGCAAGGACTTCTGTTGGTCCAGTGATTAAGAATCTGCCTTCCAATGCAGGGGACATGTGTTCGATCCCTGGTCCAGGAAGATTCCACTTGTTGCAAAGCAAGTAAGCCATGTGCCACAACTACTGAGCCCTCAAGCTGCAACTACTGAAGCCTGCATGCCTAGAGCCCATGCTCCACAACAAGAGAAGCCACCACAGTGAGAGGCCCAAGGACAGTGAAGAGTAATCCCTGCTCATCGCAACTAGAGAAAGCCTGCACACAGCAATGAAGACCCAGTGCAGCCAAAAAAGTAAATAATTTCTTTTTTTAATGCCAGGGGGATACATTATTAGGGGGAGGAAACGGCCTTCCCAGAGCCCCTTAAAGTACAGAAGCTACTTCACCTATTTTGGAGCCACTGTGTAACTATAGAAATTGTGAGTTTCTATGAAAACTATTCTTGACAATATGCATTTCTAGTTTGGGGCTGGCTTCTAATAGTTGCAATGATTTGCTGGAATCATGTCACTTCCCACAGAGGGTCTGGGGAAAAGTTATACTGTGGTTTGGGAGGTGCTCAAATCTCCCACTGACTGTTGGCAACTAGCTGGGTAGGTATGTGGACTGGCAGGTCCTAGGGAGTGCCCACAGCTGGCATGCACCCAGTCAAGCACAGGGTACCTCTGTGGTATTGGTAGCCACGTCTGAACCAGCAGAGGTATTGTGTTAGACTGAGCAGCTTGGGTCTTCCAAACTGTGGTCTGGGGGGTCACAGAGGCCTGTCATGGACAGTGCAGACCCCCAGAAACTGACTGGGAAGGGCTTTTGACCAGCACAATCCTCAGAAAAAAAAAAATGACGTTGGATACAAGGAATGGATGAGAATGAAGCAGATAGAAGGGTTAAAAAAAATTAAATGAGGGCAACTGAAGGGCTTTCTGAATTAAGTGTTTGAAAGTTACAGTTCATCTGTAAACCCTTGGGTTGAGTCTTTTTTTTCTTAATTTTTTTTTAATAGTTCTAGAATGTAGGACTCCTCATTCCCAACCTACGGCTTAGAAGGTCAGTTTATCCTCAGTTTTATTTGCTTAGTTATTTTGGCCACACCACCTGATTTGTGGGTTCGTAGTTCCTTGACCAGAGATCAAACCTGTGCCCTCTGCATTGGAAGCATGGAGTCTTAATCACTGGACCACAAGGGAAGTCCCAAGTCTACTTTCTTAATTAAAGCTGATGCCACCCATATAAGATGACCTTAATAAATGTGTGTGGTCTAACTGCTCCACCAAAAAAAAAAAAAAGCTGATGCCATCTTCTTAAACCCTTGGGGTTCTTCCTCTACTCTGACTATGAAGAAGGTGGCACCCATTTCCATCCCACCTTTCTCTCTACCCTGCTGATATTCCTAAACAGAAACCACCAGCCACTTTTGCTTGCAGGATGATGGTGGCAATTATTCAAAGAGACAGATGGGGAGGGAACAAAAATAAAACAGCAAACATATAAATAAAATATAGAGTGGTTACAAAGGTTTGGCATCTTATGGAGGCCATGGTCATGTCAAGTTCTGACTTGTGGATGAACACCTTAGCCTAATGGTTATGGGCGTGGACTCTGCACCGAGACACACCTAGGTATAAATCTTACTGCCACTTCTAGATGGACAACCTTGGGCAAGTGTCCTTCCCTTCTATTGTCAGCCTCCTGTCCTTCCTATGAAATGAAAAGAAAAGGAGTAACTTCTACCACCAAGTTATCAAAGGCTCCAATGAGATGAAAGAAGTAGAATAGTTACCCTGGTATTTTGATATGTGGTTAACATTCTATGGGCTTCCCTTGTAGCTCAGCTGGTAAAGAATCTGCCTGCAATGCAGGAGACCTGAGTTTGATCCCTGGGTTGGGAAGATGCCCTGGAGAAGGGAAAGGCTACCCACTCTAGCATTCTGGTCTGGAGAATTCCATGGACTGTATAGTCCATGGGGTTGCAAAGAGTTGGACACAACTGAGCGACTTTCACTTCACTAATATTCTATACATGTTATCTAACATTGTTATCAATAGTACATCTGTAGAATGATTCTAGAACAGGCATTGGTAAATGATAGCCCACTGTCTCTTTTTGTCCAGCCCACAAACTAAGACAGTATTGGCAGATGAACTTTCACAATTGATTTGAGAGAAAACAGTAACTTTGAACCTCAACTAAGTGAAATGTTATCTCCCCAACAAAGAATTTCATTCTTCTCATTAGTAGGCCTATACTACCAAAAAGTACTCAATTCTCTGGTAGTCCATTGGTTACAACTATGCTTTCGCTGCTGAGGGTATGGGTTCAATCCCTAGTTGGGGAACTGAAATCCTACAAACCATGTGGAGCAGCCAAAAAAAAGAGAGAGATGAAATACAGAGGCAAATGTAACAACCCCATCTCCTTATTGGCCACTGTTCTGGTTCAAAAGGCCAAAACCCAGAGGCTCTTATAAGCATACATCTCTGCTTCAGATGAGCTTGGCAAGACTTGAGTTAATCAATCTTGGGCAAGGGCCATTCCATCTTCTGATGAGGCCAGCAACCATTCTTTAGTACACCCAGCATGCTCTTTCCCTAGGACCTTATGTTGTGACAGGGTACAGTGTCACTACCACCATCACAGAATGTGTACAAATCAGATGGGCCCAGTTAGTCAGAGAACAGAATTAGTCAGGGGCTTTCTCGAGACTCTCTTTCCTGCAAGTCTGGCATGGCAGTCACATCCCTGGCTAGACAGAAGCACTCCTATCCTCCAAACCCCAAATGAATCATCCAAAGGGGCTCCTGGAGGTTGATACAAACCAGCTTCCTCATTGCCCACATGCCCACCAGCTTCAATGCTCCCTCAACACTTGCCTGGCCTGAGAAAGACAGAGATAGGGAGAGGCTGGCATAGTGTACCACTCAACTCCCCAGTGGCTAAGAAATGATCTCTTGAAAGAAGCACAAAGTTTACTGGAATGTGTTAAGGTCCGTGCTACCCACTCTAAAGGCAGAAAATGAAGAGGAACTAAAGAGCCTCTTGATGAGAGTGAAAAAGTTTGCTTGAAACTCAACATTTAAAAAACTAAGATAGTGGCATTCGGTCTCATCACTCGGATACAACTTATTGACTGAACAACAACAGCTAGCCCCTCAGTCTTTCTGTAGATAAACACACAGTGGTTCTAATATCATGCCTGCCCAGTCTGGAGGCAGAAGGGGATGGATAAGGCAATGGAAAAAAACAGCCATGGCAATCCTGAACTGCTCTGGACTAAGGGATTTCTGTACCCTCAGAAGCAGCAGCCCCAATCCTGATGGCTAGATTCTTCAATCGCATCATTAAATTAATAAGGAACAGTGCAGAGCCCTTGCTCCTGAGACAAATAACAAAATCATATCATAGCGCCCATGCCAGGCAGGTTGAATCACCCCAAGCCTATATAAAACCTTCCTCCCTAGAAGACAGAGGCACCAAATGCCCACTGCTGGATAAGCAGAGATCCAGGTGGTAAGGAGGGTGAAAGCTACCAGCCCTCATACAGCCAGCTTCCTGTTTCTGCAGCATTTCTGTCCATTCACACATTCAAGGTCATTTTCAGTTCTTTGTATGTTTTGGATATTGATCCCTTATCATTTGCAACTGTCTTCTCCCATTCAATAGTTGGCCTTGCCGTTTTGTTGAGTTTCTTTCATTGTGCAAAAGCTTTTCAGTCTAATATAGTCTCATTTGTTGATTTTTGCTTTTGTTCCCCTTGCCTGAGAAGACATACCCAAAAAAAATTACTGGGGAAAAAAAATAAGACGACAGCATTCCAAGCATTGGGACAGTCACAACTGTGTGTCTGACAAGATCAGACTTGTAACAGAATGGACAGTGAGGTACAGAGTGATAGAAGGATCTTGGATTTGATTGATGATGCTTGGTGAGAAGACAAGCTGACTGATGAGAACGTTGCAGAGCCACTGAATGAGCTTTCTGAACCTGAACAGGACAAGAGCAGCAACACAGAATCTGTTAAATAACAAGAAATGAAGTGGACCAACTTGGCCTTACAGTACCTCCATGATAGTGTTCCTCCCATAAGAAACCAATGCCTGGCTCCTTGTTCATCATCAGATTTTTTTTTAAATACACAGATACAAAACATTTTTTTTCAGTCTCCTAACTTGAATCTTTTAGTGACAGAGCAGGACTCAAAACTGTACAACTAATTTTGCAGTAGCAAAATGTTATATATACCATATACATATACCATGGTACTATGTCAAGTGAAATAAGTCAGATTGAGAAAGACAAATACTGTCCATGGGGTCACAGATTGGAACTCAAATACAAAGTTCACTTATATGTGGAATCTAAAAAATAAAACAAATGAACAAATATAAAAATCAGAAACAGAGCCATAGATACAGAGAATAAACAGGTGGTTGCCAGAGGGGAGGGAGGTGAGGAGAGGAAGGATATAAGTGAAGGAGATTAACAGTTACAAACTTTCAGTTACAAACTAAATGAGTCATGGGTATGAAATGTACAGTGTGGGGAATACAGTCAATAATTATATAATACCTCTGTCTGGTGCCAGATCATAACTAGAATTATTGCAGTAATCATTTTGAAAAGCACGGAAATACCAAACCACTGTGCTGTGTGACAAGAACTAACATAATGTGTGACATTGCCTAACATAGTAGGGCAATCATGTTGAGTTGGCCAAAAAGTCTGTTTCAGTTTATCTGTAAGTTTGGCCAACCCAATAGTTCAAAAACAAACAAACTCATAGAAAAAGAGATCAGATCTCTCATTACCACAGGTAGGCTGATAGGAGGAAGGGAAATTGGATGAAGGTACAAACTTCCAGTTATAAGATAAATTAGTATTAGGGCTGTAATGCGCAAGACGATAAATATAATTAACACTGCTGTGTGTTATATATGAAAGTTAAGGGAGTAAATCTTAAGAGTTCTCATCATAGGGAAGATTTTTTTCTATTTAATTTTGTATCTATATGAGATGACAGATGTTCACTAAACTTATTGTGGTCATCATTTTATGATGTGTATAAGTAAAATCATGGTGCTGTACAGCAAAATGTCAATTATACCTCAATAAAGCTGGAAGAAAAAAACCTTTTAAATAACAAAACAAAACCAAAGTCACTTACAGATAACAATTTGTCACATCTCAGAATTCTCCCCTTAAGTTGCCAAGGCCATCTTAGAATGTTTCCAAACTTTTCTCCTTAAGAGACTAAGTTATCAACCACATCAATAGTAAGATGGGAAAAGCAAAATCCGGGCCCAGAGTCCCTGACACACAGCAAATCTTGTTGGAAAAGCTCAGATGTACTGATTGTTGGGAATTTAAGATGTGTTTTTTCCCGCAGGAATCCTGTCACCTGCTTAACCAACTGACAGAGATAACATGAGCCAAGTGTATATACACCATGTGCCCAACTCTATGCTGAAGGCTGTACGCGTTTATCTCATGAATGTGTGCAGGGAATCTCTGCCTAGCTTGTACCATTACTCCTGAATTCACAAATGACAACTAAGGGTGGAGGAGCTCAAGTGACTTCCCCAAGGTCACAAAGACAACAGCCAGCAGGACCTGCATTGGAACCTGGGCAACTAGGCCTCAGAGAGTATGCTCTCGGCCATTCAGCAACACCACTACCCATCCAGAAGTAATGGTGGGGTCAAGCCTAATCCATTTTCTGAAACTCCCATGCAGAAATGAGGGCTGAGTTCCAATCTAAGATGCCAAGGCCTCCCCTTCAGCCACTGTCTGAGAAGCAGGAAGGGGCTCCCTGGTGCCTGGAGGGGCATGGTGTTAGCTCGGGGTCTCTCTGAAATGGGAACACAGCCTGACGTTCCAGAGGGTTCCTTTCGGTGTATGTGAAACTAGAGGATATCTGTGCTGTGGACTGAACGCTTGTTTCCCCCAAATTCATATGCTGAAGCCCAGTGTGATGGCATCTGGAGGTGGGGCCTTTGGGAGGGGGCTAGGTCCTGAGGGCAGAGCTCTCATGAAGGGGTCGGGTGCCCTCATAAGGAAAGGTCCCCAGAGCTTGCTTCCTCCCTCCTTGTTCTCTACCAAGGAGAGAAGATACTCATTTACCAATCAGAGACCAGGCCCTCACTAGACACTGCATCTGCCAGCACCTTGACCTTGGACTTTCCAACTTCCAGAACTATGAGGAAGAAAGGTTTGTTCTTTAAACTATCTAGTCTATGCTATTGTTATAGCAGCCCAAACTGACTAAGACAGCCTATGTCCTGTTTTCATGAACAAGCCCTACACCAGTCAGGGACACCATATGTTTCCAAATGAAGTTTCCATAACACAAATCACACCACAGGAACTCAGAGCTCAAAGCACCATTTGAGTTTAGTGACTTTTTTTAAAAATATAAGTTCACTTTCACCACAAGAGGACCTTGCATTTATCTCCCTCAGGGCAATAATGAAACTAATCCATCCTCCAATAAACTTAGCCAATGATTAATCAGTTAGTGTCAGATAAAATCATCATAAATCAGACAGAGTGATGATAAAATAAAAACCCAAAGCTATAATGCCCCTTACTCCTCTGAGGTCAAAAGCAAAGACATTTAGGGACTTCTCTGATGGTCCAGTGGTTTACATACCACACTTACATTGCAGGGAGTATGTGTTTAAGCCCTGGTCAAGAAACCAAAAAATCTTGCATGCCTCACGGTGCAGCCAAAAATTAAAAAAAAAAAAAAAGACATTTATTGACAGACTGATATGAAGGAATTATTATTATTTTTGGTCACATCATGCAGCATGCAGGATCTTAGTTCCCCAGCTAGGGATCAAACTTGTACCCTGTGCAGTGGGAGCACAGTATTAACCACTGGACCACCAGGGTAGTCCCAAAGGAATTATTATTATTATTATTATTTTTATTGGTTTTGCCATACAATGACATGATATCGCCATGGGTTTACATATGCTCCCCCTCCAGAACCCCCCCTCCCTCCTCCCTCCAGACTCCCTCCCCCCGGGAAATCTCGGCGCACCAGCCCCGAGCATCAATCCTGGGCTGGCGATTGATTTCACATATGATAATTAACATGTTTCAATGCAATTCTCCCATATCATGCCACCCTTGCCCTCACCCACAGAGTCCACAAGTCTGTTCTATATGTCTGCGTTCCTTTTGCTGTCTCGCATCCTGGGTTCTCGTTACAATCTTTCTAAATTCCATATATATGCATTAGTATACTGTATTGTTGTTTTTCCTTCTGGCTTACTTCACTCTGGATAATAGGCTCCATTTCCGTCCACCTGAGTAGAACTGATTCAAATGAATTTTTTTTTAATGCTGAGTAATATTCCATTGTGTATATGTACCACAGCTTTCTTATCCATTCGTCAGTTGATGGGCATCTAGGTTGCTTCCATGTCCTGGCTATTGTAAACAATGCAGCGATGAACATTGGGGTACACGTGGCTCTTTCAATTCTGGTTTCCTCGGTGTGTATGCCCAGCAGTGGGATTGCTGGGTCATATGGCAGGTCTATTTGCAGTTTTTTAAGGAATCTCCACACTGTTTTCCATAGTGGCTGTACTAGTTTGCATTCCCACCAACAGTGTAAGAGGGTTCCCTTTTCTCCACATCCTCTCCAGCATTTATTGCTTGTAGATTTTTGGATTGCAACCATTCTGACTGGTATAAAGTGGTACCTCATTGTGGTTTTGATTTGCATTTCTCTGATAATGAGTGATGTTGAGCATCTTTTCATGTGTTTGTTAGCCATTTTTATGTCTTCTTTGGAGAAATGTCTGTTAAGTTCTTTGGCCCACTTTTTGATTGGGTTGTTTATTTTTCTAGAATGGAGCTGCAGGAGTTGCTTGCATATTTTTGAGATTAATTGTTTGTCCGTTGCTTCATTGGCTATTATTTTCTCCCATTCTGAAGGCTGTCTTTTCACCTTGCTTATAGTTTCCTTTGTTGTGCAAAAGCTTTTAATTTTAATTAGGTCCCATTTGTTTATTCGTGCTTTTATTTCCAATATTCTGGGAGGTGGGTCATAGAGGATCCCGCTTTGGTTTATGTCGGAGAGTGTTTTGCCTATGTTATCCTCTAGGAGTTTTATAGTTTCTGGTCTTATGCTTAGATCTTTGATCCATTTTGAGTTTATCTTTGTGTATGGTGTTAGAAAGTGTTCTAGTTTCATTCTTTTACAAGTGGCTGTCCAGTTTTACCAGCACCACTTGTTAAAGAGGTTGTCTTTTCTCCATTGTATATTCTTGCCTCCTTTGTCAAAGATAAGGTGTCCATAGATGCGTGGATTTATCTCTGGGCTTTCTATTTTCTTCCATTGATCTATATTTCTGTCTTTGTGCCAGTACCATACTGTCTTAATGACTGTGGATTTGTAGTATAGCCTAAAGTCAGGTAGGTTGATTCCTCCAGTTCCATTCTTCTTTCTCAAGGTTGCTTTGGCAAGAATTATTATTGTTTGGCAGCTGGAGTGAGGGAGGTCTGTTGGCACCCGTCAGGAACCAATAAGAACTGGGACAAATTGGGTGACATTTTTTGATACACTCCCATTCATTCTGGGTCATTCAGCGATCTATCCAGAGCCAAAAACACTGTGTTCGCAAATTCCATAAGCCATGAGAGTTGGTGGGAACCTTAGAAACCATCTAAAAATCTAGACATGTCCTTGAAGCCTCTCTTTCATCCCCCATTTCCAATCCAGCAGCAAATCTTGGCAGTCTACCTCCAAAATATTCTCTGAACCGTACATTTTCACCAAGGTCAGTGCTGCTACCCTGACTCTGACCACTATCATCTTGTAACTCTGACTGGCTTCCTTGTTTTTTATGTTACCAGTTTTCCTTGTGACCAGACACATCCATTCTCTATGTGTAATTTAAATGATACAAGACCCCTGCTAGCTTACAGTCGCAGGGGTGCCTCCTACATCTAGAATAAGAGTCCCAATTATTTGTACCAGTTGTATTAGTATCCTTGGGCTGCCTTAACAAAGTACCTCAAATTAGACAGATTAAAAGAACAGAAATTGGGACTTCCTTGGTGGTCCAGTGTCTATTCTCCACGCCTCCTATGCAGGGCACTGGGTTTGATCCCTCGTTACAGAACTAGATCCCACATACCACAACTGAAGAGTTTGTATGCCGCAACTAAGACTCAGCACAGCCAAATAAATAAATAAATATTAAAAAAAAAAGAACAGAATTGACCCTCCCACTATCCTGAAGTATGGAATCAGATGTCAGGAGGGCCATATTCCTCTCAAGGCTCTAGGAGAGAACCCTTCCTTGCCTCTTTCCTTGTGGCTGCTCCTTGTGGCCATCTGTCTTTGGCATTCCTTTCTTGCAGCTGCATTACTCCAATCTCTGGCTGCCACTGTGTGAGTTCTCCCTGTGTCTCTTTCTTTGCATGCATTTTCCTCCTATAAGGATAAATGTCAATTTTCATTAGTGCCCACTCCAATGACCTTATCTTCTGGGCTTCTCAGGTGGTGCACTGGTAAAGAATCTACCTGCCGAAACAAGAGATGTAGGTTCGATTCCTGAGTTGGGAAGATCCCCTGAGGGAGGGCACAGCAACCCACTCCAGTATTCTTGCCTGGGAAATCCCATGGACAGAGGAGCTTGGCGAACCATAGTCCATGGGGTCACAAAAGAGTTGGACACCACTAAGTGACTGAGCAGGTCAGGAAGCAACAGTTAGAAACTGGACATGGAACAACAGACTGGTTCCAAATAGGAAAAGGAGTACATCAAGGCTGTATATTGTCACCCTGCTTATTTAACTTATATGCAGAGTACATCATGAGAAATGCTGGGCTGGAGAAGCACAAGCTGGAATCAAGATTGCTGGGAGAAATATCAATCACCTCAGATATGCAGATGACACCACCCTTATGGCAGAAAGTGAAGAGGAACTAAAGAGCCTCTTGATGAAAGTGAAAGAGGAGAGTGAAAAAGTTGGCTTAAAGCTCAATATTCAGAAAACTAAGATCATGGCATCTGGTCCCATTACTTCATGGGAAATAGATGGGGAAACAGTGTCAGACTTTATTTTTTTGGGCTCCAAAATCACTGCAGATAGTGATTGCAGCCATGAAATTAAAAGATGCTTACTCCTTGGAAGGAACGTTATGACTAACCTAGATAGCATATTGAAAAGCAGAGACATTACTTTGCCAGCAAAGGTCCGTCTAGTCAAGGCTGTGGTTTTTCCAGTAGTCATGTATGGATGTGAGAGTTGGCCGGTAAAGAAAGCTGAGCACCAAAGAATTGACGCTTTTGAGCTGTGGTGTTGGAGAAGACTCTTTAGAGTCCCTTGGACTGCAAGGAGATCCAACCAGTCCATCCTAAAGGAGATCAGTCCTGGGTGTTCATTAGAAGGACTGATGTTGAAGCTGAAACTCCAATTCTTTGGCCACCTCATGAGAAGAGTTGACTCATTGGAAAATACCCTAATGCTGGGAAGGATTGGTGGCAGGAGGAGAAGGGGACGACATGGCTGGATGGCATCACTGACTTGATGGACATGGGTTTGGGGAGACTCCAGGAGTTGGTGATGGACAGGGAGGCCTGGCGTGCTGCGGTTCATGGGGTTGCAAAGAGTCAGACACGACTGAATGACTGAGCTGAGCTGAGCTGAAGTGACTGAGCACACAATGACCTCATCTTAGGTTGATTAGAACTACAAAGAGCCTATTTCCAAATAAAGTCATATTCACAAGTACTTAGATTAGGAAATCAACATATCTCTCTGGGGGATACAATTCAACCCACAACACCAGTCCTACCCAACCCCACATGGTCTAGCCCTGCCTCCCGTATCTCACACGTCCTGCCTTCTCACATCCTGGGTTCCCACCACACCAGCCTTCTTCTCACCTACACTGCACCATGTTCAACCCATCTTGCACTAGTTCAGTTTCTACCTGGATCCCTCTCTCTCACTTTTGCATGACTGGCTCCTACATATCATTCACTGTCAATGTCACTCCTTCCAAAAGCTCCTCTCTGACTCACCCATGTAAAGTGTTTCAGAGAATCACATCACGCCATCTCAATTCTCTGCACAACACCTGTCACTCTGATACTGCCTGATGCATTTGTTTACCTGCTGATTGTCTATCTTCCCCCATTAGGATATCAGTTCTGTGTAGATAGGGACAGTCTCTGTCTGATCCATGTCTAGAACAGTGTCTGGCACTGGGCTCTGGGCTCTCAATAATATGTATTGACTAAAGGAATGAGTAAATTCTTTAATTTATAGATGAGAAAATCAGGGAGCAATAAAATGATCACATGGGTATTTCTACTCAACTGGAGTGTGGATATCCCTCTAAGACAGTGATCAACAAACTTTTTCTGTAGGGACCAGAGAGTAAATATTTTAGGTTCTGTGGGACATACAATCAGTTTCACAGTCACTCAGCTCTGAGGTTATAGCATTAAAGACAATCAGAGATAATATGTGACTGGATGAGCATTGCTGTGTTCAAATAAGACCTTATTTGAACCAAAAGTTGAATTTCATATAATTTTCACATGTCACAAGTATCATTCTTCTTTTGATTTTTTCAACCATTAAAAATGTAAAAAAATATTTGCTTACAGGTCATACAAAAATAAACAACAGTCTAGAAATGGCCCACAGGTTATAATTTGCCAACTATTGGTCTAAATTCAAGCATATATATTGACAGGCATGATAGACTGATTTAGGAAAGACAATAGTAACAGCAGTTCATACAAAGCCCTGTATTTAGCACTAGAGCATAAGAGCATATACCTGATAAGGCATGCAATGCATTGTTCCCAGTTAACAAATAAGAAAAACTGAATCTCAGAGATATTAAGTTACTTACTCAAGATGACCTAACCTTAGGGTTGGAACTCAGGCAGTCTGACTTGATTATGTTATACTTTGATTTTGTTGCATAATAAAATGAGATTAATAGCAAGGGATGATATTAATAAGATAAAAGTAATAGCTAACTATTAATAAATAATATGCCAGAAGCCATTTACAGCAATTTACATAGATATCAGTTCAGTGCAGTTCAGTCGCTCAGTCATGACTGACTCTTTGCGACCCCATGGACTGCAGCACGCCAGGCCTCCATGTCCATCACCAACTCCCGGAATTTACTCAAACTCATGTCCATTGAGTCGGTGATGCCATCCAACCATCTCATCCTCTGTCATCCCCTTCTCCTCCTGCCTTCAATCTTTCCCAGCATCAGGGTCTTTTCAAATGAGTCAGTTCTTTGCATCAGGTGGCCAAAGTATTGGAGTATATATGTAGATATACTGGCATTTATTCCTCACAGCAATTCTATGAGGTAAGAATTCCTATTATCCCCATTATACAGATGAGGAAATGACAGATGTGAGAGATCACTCAGCTTGCAAGTGGGAGAGCCCAGGCTACTGATTCCAAAGGCCTCCTCAGGTCCAAGGCCCTGAGCACCTCCCCACCAGTTGCAATTCCCACCCACCACTTACTGGCCACCTGCAGCCACACTTGGAACCTCCGGGTCTCAGTCTTGTTCAGGACCTCAGAGCAGGTGTAGTTCCCCTCATCCTGCAGGTTCAGTGCCTCAATGTGCAGGGAGCTGGCATTCACCAGAGAGAAGCGTGACTGGGCTGGTGGGAGGCTGGAATTGGAGGACAAGAGGAAGACTGACTCCAAGTCATTGCGGCACCAGGTCACGAGGCCCCTCGTTCCCGAGATGTTGCCACAGTGCAGGGTGATGCTCTCGTGAATTTCTCCAATGATGACAGCCTCCAGTCCTGTGCAAGGAAAGGTCAGGCTGTTACTATCTTTCTTGATTCTAGACAATCTCCTTTTCTTGCATAGTCTCCCTGCATTAAGATTTAAAAAAAACAACAACAGGCATGTATTTTTGAGATGCAATAATACACAGAGCCCAACCTTGTTGGGATTATTGACCAGTAATTGACAGTAATGACAGTAATGAACTTGTGGTGGATCATAACTGCAAACAGTTCTAATAAGCCCCTTCTCCACTGTCTATGCCCTTCATGATGTCACTCCACAGTGCCCTCCCACTCTAGACTCTGATAGTGCCATGTGACTTGGTCTGTCTGGTCACTGGGGTGTTAACAAATGTGTTGCAAGCAGAGGCCTAAAAAGCACTGGGGTGATTGGGCTTGCTCACTCTCACCTGCTACCACTTTGAGAAAGATATGCCTGGGCTAGGTATCAGGGGAGGATGAAAACTACCTGGTGCAGACCCCAGTTGTCTCAATCAGCTAATGGTCAGCTATGGCTGTTCTAGATCAGCCTTTGGCCACTCACTTGATGCCCAGATACATGAGTAAGCCCAGGCAAGATCAGCAGGGCCAACTGTCCAACACCCCCCAGGCCCTTCAGAAATAAGCACTTATTGCCATTTTGTGATGCTTTGTTACACAGATTATTGTGGCAATAAATAACTGATATAGAACCCAAGTGGCTTTACTTGCCTAGAAATCTAGAAAGGTGGAAGGAAGAGGGCTCTGGCTTTGTTTCCTCTTTCCTGCTGCTCTCTCTGTTTCTCTCTATCTCAGGTACAATGCAACACCACTCAGCAGCTCCATGCAGGAATGGGCTCAGAGTGGGGACTTTGGGGCATTCTCTGAGCTAGGCACTGGGGAGCCAATAATAGGCAAAATAGAGACCTCCGGGATCTCACAGTCTAGTGGAGAAAATAGACAATAGGGACTTCCCTGGCAGTCCAGTGGTTAAAACTCCACCCTCCCACTGCAGGGGGAATGGGTTCGATTCCTGGTCAGGTAACTAGGATTCCATATGCCATGCAGCATGACAAAAAAAAAAAAAACAGACAATAAACTGGCAATTAGGATGCAGTGTGATAAATAACATGACAGGAGCTTGGAGAAGGGGCTCTTAAGTCTAGCTGTGGTTTTTGACAGGGAAGACTTCCTCTAGGAAGCCACAGAGATCTGATGGTCAGGAAAGAACTAGCCAGGTAGAGATGGAGTTGGTGTTCCCAGCAGAATGAAAAGTGCAGATCAGCAGCGGAGCTGTCATAAATTCAGATTATCAGGTCCCACCCAGAACATCTAAATCAGAACCCAAGAGGTGAGGTAAGAGGTAGCACTCTGCATTTTCACAAGCCCTCCAGGTGATCCTGATGCTCATTCAAGCCTGACAAATGCTCAGGCAACTGATTTGGCATTAAGACTGCCACCAGGTAACAAAAAGAGAATGCAGCCTGTTTTGCTGAGAAATGTCCTAATTTTCCAGCGCCCTCTACGATCAGCACCCATATACAAAGAGGTCACAGGCGCAGGAATAATGGACAGAACCAGTCTTACTCCTGCTGTCACATTCAATAGATGAGAAAACTGTGATGCAAAGAAGGAAAGTGGGCTGGCCTGAAGTCCTACACTGAGAAGGTAGCAATATGCGACCAGAGTCTAGATTTCTTGCTCCATTCAGTGCTTTTTCCACCACACTGAAAGTTTTCAAAGTATGTAAATACATTGGGGTATTGTGAAAGACGGTATTTCATTACAAAATAAACTGCCTTCAACAGTGGTATTGGGACAACTGGATGTCCACACACAAAAGAATGAAGTTGGACCCCTTACCTCACATCACATATAAAAATTAACTCAAAATCAGGAGTTCCCTGGCAGTCCAATGGTTAGGACACAGCACTTTTACTGCTGTGGCCTGGGTTCAGTCCCTGCTTGGGGAACTAAGATCCTGCAAGCCAGGCAGAGAGGCCAAAAAAAAAAAAGAAATAAAAATAGACCATAGATCTATAAGGTCTATAAAATACTTAGAAAACTATAAATTGTTTTAAAAAAAAAAAAAAGAATGTATCTTTGTGACTTTGGGTTAAGACTGAGGGCACCAGAGAGCCTGTGCTTCACAACAAGAGAAGATACTGCAATAAGAAGCCTGCGCACTGCAGCTAGAGAAAGCCCACACCAGCACAGCCAACTAATAAATAAACAAATATTTTTTAAAAAGCACCCTGAAACAAGATGAATGGGAAACCATCCCAATAAACACATTTTGGATACAAAAAAAAATAAAGTGAAGAGAAGACCCACAGGCTGAGAGAAAATATTTGCAAATCACATCTGAGAAGAGATTTGTATGTGGAATATACATATATATAAATTCTCAAAGCTCAGCAATAAGACAACTTAAAAATGAGCAAAGGATTAAATTGACATTTCTCCAAAAGATAGACAAAAGGCCAATAAGCACATGAAAAGATACTCAACATTAGTCACTAGGGAAAATATAAATCAAAACTACAATAAGATACCTAACACTTGACACTTGGTAGGATGGCTAAAATGAAAGACAGTAACAAGTGTTGGCAAAGATGTAGAGAAACTGGAACCCTTATACATTGTTAGTAGGATTTTTAAATGGTGTTGCTACGTTGGAAAACAGTTTGATATTTCCTCGCAAGATAAAGCTACCATATGACTCTATCTTAGCAATTCTACCACTAGGTATATAACCAAGAGAAATGAAAATTTGTCCACACAAAAACTTGTGCATGCATGCTCACATTATTCATAATAGCCAAAAGGTGGTAACAGCCTGAATGCCCATCAACTGACGAATGAATAAAATGTAGTATATCCATATAATTGGAATATTATTTGGCCATAAAAAGGCCAAAAGCTATAGCATGGATGAATCTTGAAAACTGTGTTAAGTGAAAGAAGGCAGTCTTAAAGACAATGTATTTTGTGATTCCAATTATATGAGATGTCCAAATAGGTAAACCTATGGAGATGTCCAAATAGGTAAACCTACGGAGATAGAAAGTGGATCAGCTGTTGTCTAGGGCTGGGGAAGTGGGTTGTCTGGGGGCAGGGGCATGTAGCGAGGTGTGACTTTTTAAAAACTTTTCTTTCTTTATTTTTGGCTGGGTCTTCATTGCTGCATTTGGGCCTTCTCTAGTTGCAGTGAGCAGAGGCTACTCTCTAGTTGCAGTGCTTGGTCTTCTCATCGTGGTGGCTTCTCTCGTTGCAGAGCATGGGCTCTAGGTGCACGAGCTTTAGTAGTTGTGATTCCTGGGCTCTACTGCACAGGCTTAATAGTTGTGGTACACAGGCTTAGTTTCTCCGTGGTATGTAGGATCTTCTCAAATCAGGGATCAAACCTGTTTCTCCTGCACTGGCAGGCAGATTCTTTACCACTAAGCCACCAGGGAAGCCCAGGAGAGACTGTTAATACTTAAGTAGAGGGCATCTTTTTGTTGTGATGAAAATGTTCTGGAACTAATCGTGATGGTTGCACAATTTTGTGAATATACTAAACACCACTGAATTGTACAGTTTGAAAGGGTAAAGTATATAGTATGTAAGTAAATTATATCTCAATTAGGTTGTTGTAAAAAAATGAATTGTTACCTGCCTTTGGAACTCATTCCCTTTTATAAAACAAAGAATAACTGTTATCTGTATTTGGCCTTTTATCTGGTTGGAAGGGGCTACCTCTGAAAAATCATAAGACAGCTGAAGCTACAGGATGTTCCCACACTCTCCCATTGTGGTTTACACCATTCCTCGAAGCCAGGGTAAAATGGAAAAAAAAAAATTCTAAACCACTTGTAAGGCAGAGAATGTGACCTAATGCTGGAGATTCCAAAACAGCAAGAAACGCTTCTAAACAATCACTTTAAAAAACAAGTGAGAATTATTTTTCAATAGTTAGGCCTGAGAACCCAAGTTCTCAGTGGCAATCCTCACTGAGGAGAACAAAACTGGAGAATTACAGATGCAACAATGTGTTTGTGAGACCTGAAGACCTGTCCTTCCCAGGCTCCTTGGCAAAGGAATAAAAAAAGCCTTGGAAAAGCCCAGTGAAACTTTAGTCTTGGAACTTGAGCTAACACTGACGCTGAAGGTGACCTTAGAGAACCCTTAGGGCTGAGTTCAGGACAGGCTGAGTCAAGGCTCGGTAGGGAAGAACATAGTCATCAACTGGTGATGTCTGATAGGGAGAAGGAATGGGTGGTCCTTGAGCGTGCACTGGTTCCATGCTTGATCATCCTAAACCTCCTCCTGTTACAGCTGAGAAAACTTAAGTCCAGAAAGCTTAAGTGATTTACTTAAGCTCCCACAAAAGCCACTGGGAGAGCTAGACTGTCATTCAGGTCTTCGATGTGCCAGGTCACAGGAATTTACTTGGTCTCCCAACCAGAAGAGTGAGACATTCTATGTTACTAGAAGTGGTCCATAAGGTGTCCAGAGGGCCCCTGAAAGTCCCCCAACCTTAAATTCAGAATATGGACTGGAGGGATGGGATGGTAAAGGGTGGGAGGGAGGCTCAAGAGGAAGGGATATATATATATGTGTGTGTGTGTGTGTGTGTGTGTGTGTGTGTGTGTGTGTGTGTATCATACTGTAGAAACTAACAGTTATATCCAATTAAAAAAGAAGAATATGGACCAAAGGAAAGAACAATATAAACAACCCTTTTCCGAAGCTGCCATCATATTAACATTTGCAGAGTTGAGACTATATCAAAGTTACTTTTCTTTTCCTATTCATTCCTCAAGGATGACCCCAGGTTCACAACCTGAGGTGACAGCAGGGCCTTGAACACTGTCTGGAGTTAAGTGACAGGAGAAAGATGGTTTTTTCCCCCAAAACAGCTCCCAGCTTGAAAAACAAAGAACAAAAATACATCAAGCAAGGGAAGCCCTCTGGCACTGTACACAAAGGTGAACTTGACCTGGGCATCAAAATAACTGGGCATGGCGGTGGAGGAAACATCCTTGGGTGGAGAGCTACAGCCAGTTCATTCCACGATGATGATTTCAACCCAGGGTTCTGATGCCCCCAGGCCCTTGATATTCACAGTACAGTAAACACTGCAGATAGTTGGGAAGTAGGGAATACACAATCACCTTTAACTTTGAGGGTCAGCCAACTGGAGACCATATATCGACTTCTCCTCCCCGAAGCACAGTGACCACCCCTCCATATACCTGGAGGTGCCAGCCGGGTCATGTCTATGACTTCAGTGGGCCAGGGGGAAGCATTGGTATTAATATTACAGCTGAGAGAGGGGAACAAATTTGAAGTCTCCTATCCTAGATGAGAACGAGTGACCACAGCTCAGTTCCACCTGGGAAAGCAGGCCCTGTGTGGCAAGATCCTCAGATTTTCCCACCTAAACTAGAAATCTAGCTTTTGAGGAATTTTATTGTTTTTTAAATAATTGCCAAAAACAAAGCAAAATAAAAACTTGTGAGAGCCTCACAATGAGGAAGTTTTGGCACTTGCTGCTAGGAAGCTCACGGGGGCAATTCCTCCAGGAACCTACAAGAGATCAGCAGACCACACTGGACTGGTGACCCCTGAAAATACGACTCTGTAAGTATTCTGGCAAACTCCGTCTCCTTTCCCTCACCTCAGGTCCTCTCACTGCTTGTCACACTACCCTGCATGCAAAAGACATACATTCACTGGTGAATTAAGTTCAAAAATATTTTTTCAACCTTTTTAAAATTCTGTATGTTTTTATAAGGGCTTCCCTGGTGGCTCAGTAGTAAAGAACCTGCTAGCCAATGCAGGAGGCATGGGTTTGATCCCCGGGTCAGGGAGATCCCCTGGAGAAGAAAATGGCAACCCATTCCAGTATTCTTGCCTGGGAAACCCCATGGACAGAAGAGCATGGCAAGTTACAGTCTACCGGGTCACAAAAGAGTCAGGCAGGATTTAGCGACAAGACAACAGCAACAACAAAATGTTTTTGTAAGCAACCCTCTGTTCTTTATTGCTCCAAGGCAGACCACAGACGGAGCAAGTAACACTCTTTACCAATCATTATCAAGAGTAAGAGGCAAAGACAAGTAAGTGTAGGGGAAGTTTCCTGTAAGTTTGAAATTATTTCAAAATAAGAGTTTTTCGTTTCTTTTAAGTAAAGGAGAAAAGCACAATTTTGCCATAGTCCACACAGGTCGGCTTGCGGGAGTGTGTAGGGCAATCACTGGTTACAGGTGCAAAGCGAGTTCAACCTTGGGCAGAGGGAGGAGAGAAAACTGAAGGAACCTCGGAGGAGAGAAAACTGAAGGAGCCTCGAGTTTGAGAACCAGCGCAGCACGTAAAACCAGACCGCGAATATACATACGCCGTTTAAAAAAACAGAATAAAAATAAACATTTGACACCTCTTCAACTTTCCCATCTTCAGTTTCTCCAATTTTCACCTCCGCAGGCCCTTTACAGCCTCGCCTGCTGCCCACTTTAAGAGGGCAGGGATGCCTCGCCCTTTATCAAGCGCTCCGTAAAATTCCTTCCTGCAAAAAGCTGAGCTGCGAGCAGGAAAGTCAAGACCCTCCTAGGGCGACTTCGAGGCCTCGGCCACGACTGGATCCAGGGAGTCGGAGGGAATTCGGTTCCCGGCTCTCCCTTCCCCACCGTTGCCGGGCATCAACTTTTGCCTCCAGATCGTCGCCCCTTACCTGCGGCGACCCAGCGGGCCAGTAGCGCTCCGAAGCAGACGAGAACCCAGGACTCGGACGCCCGGACGCCTGCGGCCATCTCGCCCCAGATGTGGGCTGGGGCCCTTCGGGAAACGCAAGCTCCGGCTTGGCTGGGTGTGCGCCCCCCAGGGCTCAGCCCCTGGGGTACCCAGTACTCCTCCCAGGTCCTCGGAACGACAGAGTAGCTCCACTTTCCGCAGCCCCCAGGGAGGATGCTTGGGGTGAGCCAGATGTCACGGGCTAGGAGCTACGCGGGGCTCCAAACGCTACAGTCTCTCCAAAACGTTCGGCCCGGGGTGGGAGCGCGCACCCCGCCCCCTGCGTCCGCCACCCACTCCCGCTGACGGAAAACAACAGGAGCTGAGTTCTCTCCCGCCTCCCATCCAGGCGGGAGCCCAACTTCCTCTACCTTGGCCGAGGAGGAGGGCTTTATGCAAAGGGCGCGCGTCAGGGCGCGCCGAGTCGGGTCGGGGCAGGCCGAGGGCGGAGCGCCGAGGCTGGTCCCTCCCCGAGCCCACTCGCCCGGGACAGCGGCCCTGAGTCCCGGGGAAAGGGGGCGGCGCAGAGCCCCGCAGCTGCCGCAGGACGGCGTCCCCCTTGATCCGCCGGCTGCTCCCTCCCTGGCGCCCGGGCTGCGGCACTCGAAGGACCGTCTCGACTCGGAGGAGCGGCTGCCAAGCTGCAGAATTCACGGTCCTCTCGGTTTAGCTGTTCTAGGGATTCCCAATTGTTTTCCTGTGCCCCCGGGCGGACTCCTAGGCCGCCATCGCTGCCTTTCTCTACCCTTTGCAGAAGGAAGGCAGGTCTGGAGCAGGAGAAAGATGATCCTTTAGACCTTCCAGCCAAGAGCTGCCACGAGACTCTGATCCTCCGGCTAACTGGCAGAGACCACCCAGTAAGCGCGAGGGCAGCGGAACTGGGTGAGGGGAGCTTTATTCTTTGCCCCCCCCCCGCCCCCCGTCCAGTCTGGTTTCCAGAGAACTGCATTCCCAAGCTAAAATCCCCCTCTTCCTGCCACACCCCCAACCCAATCCTCTGACCCAGGGAAAATGCAGGTATGACATCCTGAGGAAGAGATGATCCTTGAAACAGCCCTACCAGAAACTTACTCTTAAAAACAACAACAAACTGCAGCTCACACAGTGAAATATTAACTGTGGACTCTAGGAAGTGAATATATGAGAGTTCCCATTCTTTCAACTTTTCTATCTTTGAAAATTTCCCCATCACCTCATTGTAAAATGTTGGAGAAAAAAAAGAAAACAATGCTATTAAGACAATCATTCATTCTGTTGCCGGAAGACCCCTTATTGAAATACTTCCATCAGGAAATCCTCTTGAAACCAATAAAAATGTGTTTTGCCCATGACCTGAGACATAAAGTTGCACAGTCCCTTTTTTCCCCCCCTCTTTTGTTCAATGATTTCATGTCTTCAGCCAGCTCCTGAAAGTTTTCCTCATTCCTCCCCTCCTTTTTTTGTTTTTTATCTTTTACTTGGTGATGGAAAGTAGTCTATCCTGGACGCACAGGTCCTGTATTCCTAGTGCCAGGTACCACAGGTACCACCCAGTGTATATTTGTTAAATAAGCAAATGAGAGTTCATTGGTTTTGATATTACATCTCCTCAAACTTTTCTGACAGACATCTCACATCCTCACCTGAGGTTAACAAGATACAAGTAAAATCAATAAGGGGCAAGTTTTTCAGCTGAGGGTCTAAACTTTTCTGTGACCCTAGTGGTCCCTCACAGGAAACTTGCTCAGAGCACGCCCTCCTGGTATATTTGCTGAATCAAACACACTGCTCTTACACCCAGTTCTCCACTCCTAGAAGGATCAACCTCCTACACAATGTTTTACAACTGAGATTACAGCACCTCACATTTGCATAGCTGGGGCTTTATTCTAAAGCAGTTTTAGAAACTTAATCTCACTGGTCCCTCCCTCCAACCTTTGGACCTAAAAATCATTCAATCCCTTTTTCGAGTGAGAAAGTGCAGCTAGGAGGTTAAGCTTCAGGGCCTGAAGCCGGTTGGCGGTAAAGCCAGGACTGGAACACTGTCTGTCTGACTCCAATTCCTGCCAAAGCAAGTTCCAATCTTGTCACTTATACAGAGTCTTGTCAACTTGAAAGAAAAATGCACGATGTGAAAGCTCTGAGTTAAGTTGTGTGTCAAAACCTTCCTGAGGATCACAACCATAGAGACAGTCTCTCAAATAGCACTGAGAAATGGCTTGAAGAGGTAAGGGATGAGCCAGGTTTTCTATGAACTTTCTTGCTGGAAAAAACATGTAGTCAGGCATCAGATTACTGCCAATGATTACAAACAGACATATCAAATTAACGATTTTAATGTTTTTCTATGTATGGAAAGATGCAAGAATTTGGGGTCATTTGAAAATTTTCCATAGATATGCATCTTTAAAAATTTTTTTTGGCTGCTTTGCGTCTTAGACGTGTCATGCAGAATCTTTCCTTGGGGTGCACAGACTCTCTCTCTAGCTGTGGCACAAAGACTTCAAGCACCTAGGCTGTTCCACAGCATGTGGGACCTTAGTTTCCTGATCAGGGATTGAACCCACATCTCCTGCATTGCAAGGCGGATTTTTAACCACTGGACCACCAAGGAAGTCCCTAGATATGCATCTTAACTATTTAAGGGGCTGTATATCCAAAGCACAGAATGTTTCCTGCTTTTTTTCCCATCCTGAATTTCCCCTAGGGTGCACTGTCATGGGCCACTGTAGTGGCTAATGGCTTGATCCTTGTAGAACTGGAATGGCAGGCAATAACTGTTTCGTTACACTCTGGATGTTTTGGGTGTCACCAGGCCAACAGACATGGGCATTCCCCTAAGCAAGGCTCAAGGAAGCCTCCAGACCACTCAGAGCTGGGACAGAGCTGGTGCAGGTAACACGCACTCTCTCTGGTTTGAGCAAGGCTGTGACTGACTCTGAGAGAGAACCTGTTAGGAAACACCCTGCCCTAACATCTGGTTGTGTTCCAGGCCGCTCTGGACAGTAGAAAATGCCCTACCTAGAACAGTGGATGTTGGGGGTGAGTTGGGGGTTCACTATGGGGTCTCTAGCAAGATAGGAGTCTTTCAAAGCCCTAGTTTCACTATCTGTACCTTATAGTCAATGTTTATTGTATTTGCATGTGTGCTCAGTTGTGTCTGACTCTTTGTGACCCTGTGAACTGTAGGCCCCAGGCTCCTCTATCCATGGGATTCTCTAGGCCAGACTACTGGGGTGGGTTGCCATGTCCTCCTCTGGGGATATTCCTGACCCAGGGATCAAACCTGCATCTCCTGCAATGCAGGCAGAGTCTTTGCCACTGAACCACCTGGGAAGCCCCATGGTTGATGTTTACATTGTGAGATTGTCATGAAAATAAAGTGAGGGATTCAATCTTTAAAGCATTGCTTTGGGGTTTCTATTTGAGATGCACCCTGTCAGAACCTGTCAGGACTTTTAAATCCCACAACCAGATATTAAACATGAGGCTCAAACATCTCTCAGCTCAGGCTGCTATGGATGGCTACTTTTGTTTTCTTTCATTTTTACCTCCTAAGAATTGAAAAAACTCTATCCTAGGTGCTTTGTGTCCATTCATTGACTCTTTAGCACAACCCCAAGAGGTTGGCATTAAAATTTCCACTTGACAGATGGCTCAGAGCAACCAATATACATCTCAAGGTAAAGGGGGAATCTGGATTTGAACACATATCTGAGGCAGTGTCATCTTGATCAGTCTTGGTGGGAGGATGTTCTGGGGCTCCTGCCTGACTGCAAAGCCAGCAGTCTTTGAAGCATCCTGGGTCTTTGAAGCCATCCAGCCACCTATTATTTCTGCCCCACTACTCCTCTTGCCAAGTCCCCTCCCTAGAGGTAAAGCTGAAAGGTTTCTTAGCAACAACCTGCTTTTCTGTTTAACCTCTTGGGGGCTCAGAAAGGATGGGCCAGTCAGGAACAGCTTGAGTAGCAGCCTGGCCCCGGGGTCTGGCTCTGAACCCCTTGCTTCAAGAAGCACTAAAAGGCAGATGACAATATCCTGCCAGTCCCCTGAGAAAGGGTTAGCCAGGAGTTGACAAGAGATGGAAGACTCACTCATCCTAAGGGATGAAAGGAGCCCAGTCATGTGCTGGTGAATGTGGAATCATTGCTGGCAGTGAGAAGAGAGTATAGTGTCTGTCAGTTTCCATAGTGTAAATATGTCTACAACAGCCAAGTACAGGTTATCCCTGTGAAGTTACTGAGAAATAGGCACAGTCAGCTTTCCCAAGCTGGTACCACTGGAACTTTGCCCCTATAAGACGACTCCAAGGTGGGAAACTTGCCAGGGTTACCCAGGAGGAGAACTCCTGGGAGCCAGCTGTATCAGAAGACTCAGGTAAATACATTTTCCCATCAAATTCCTGTTGTCAGGAGTGGTCCAGTGGTTAGGTCCAGTGGTCTGGTGGTCCAGTGGTCTGGTGGTCCAGCGGTTAGGACCACCACTCTTATTGCTGAGGGCATAAGTTCGATCCCTGGTCAGGGAACTAAGATCCTGCATGTGTGTGACCAAAGGAAAACAAACAAAACAAAAAAGTCCTATTCTCCGCTCTCACACTCACCTATTTTTTTAAATTTATGTTTATTTATTTGGCTGCACCTGGTCTTGCAGCACTTGGAATCTTAGATCTTCGTGTGGCATGTGAACTCTTAGTTACAGCATATGGGATCTAGTTCCTTGACCAGGAATTAAACCTAAACCCCTTGCACTGGAAACCCCCATAGCCGCTGAACCACCAGGAAATTCCTTTACCCTCACCTATTGAGTGCATCTGTTGGCCAATATAACTGTTATCTTCCTAACTCCAAATCAGGACATATTGGATTGATGATCACAAATGTATTGAATCCACAGGGACAGAAAAAACTAGTAAACTCAAGGTACCCTGAGAAAGCTTGATGAAGCATTTCCCTGAAGTTGTCTGTTTTTTAAATAGCTTTTGCTGTGTTCCTGATTATCAACATAAGCATGTTATGCTCATTCTAGAATAATGAGGGGAAAAAGGGAAAATAAAATGTAATCATAGTCATCTAGAAGTAATCACCATCATCACTAGAAACTTCTAGTCTTTTCTCCTGAGTTCCAATATATGATATTTTAAATGCAAAGTTGTGATGACATTTTACAGGGAGTTTTCATTCCTGCTTTTTTCCCTTAATTCTATATTAAAAGTAGACCTTGTATGTTTTTGATAACTATTTTTTTAAACTGTAAAAATGAATAAAATGCTAGTGGCTTAAAAAAAAAAAGTCCAGATGAACCTTGCAGACACTATGCTAAGTGAAATAAGGCAGTCACAAAAGAACAAATACGGTATGATACCAGTTATTTCAGAGGTACCCAGTGAAGTCAAATTCCTAGACACAGAAAATAAAGGGGGTGAGGGGGTAAAAAGAAAAATGAGGAGATATTTAATTCATCTCTCATTTCCATTTTACAAGATGAAGAATTCTAGAGATGGTTGGTGGTGATGGTGGCACATCCAGGCGAATGTACTTCATGCCACTGAACCATACACTTTAAAAGGTTAAGACAGTAAATTTTATTTTAGTTTTTCATTTTGGCCACACCATGCAGCTTGCAGGATCTCAGTTCCCCAACCAGGGATTGAACCTGGGCCACAGCAGTGAAAGCCTAGAATACTAACCATTGGGACACCAGGGAATTCTCAAAACAGTAAATTTTATTTTATGTATACTTTTAAAAAATATTACTTATTTATTTGGCTGTGCCAGGTCTCAGTTGCAGCATGCAAACTCTTAGTTGTGGCATGCGGGATCTAGTTCCCTGATGAGGGATGGAACCCATGCCCCCTGCATTGGGAGTGCTGACTCTTAGCCGTGGACCACAAGGGAAGTCCCATGTTATGTGTATTTTACCACAAATGTTTTTAATACAGAAAAAAATGGGAAAGTGACAAAACAATGAAGGGAGAAATGATACATAGACAGGACAGAGAACAGAGATACTTCAATAGGTGTGATGAAAAAAATCAAATCAGGACTTCCCTGGTGGTCCATTGGTTAAGAGTCTGCCTGCCAACGCAGGGGACACAGGTTCAGTCTCTAATGTAGGAAGATCCCACGTGCAGCGGGGCAACTAAGCCCATGTGCCACAACTACTGAGCCCATGCACCTAGAGCTGGTGCTCCGAAGCAAGAGACGCCACTGCGGTGAGGAGCCTGAGCACTGCAATGAAGACCCAGAACAGCCTAAAATAAGATTTTAATTTTTAAATTAGAAATAAGATTTTTAATTTTAATTTTAAAAAATCAAATCAAACAAAATCCAAGCACTTTTGTAATGTAGTTACATCTTGAAAGTAAGCCATCTGCCCACCTCCCCCAGGCTTCCGTCCTCTTCCCCAGAGACAACCAGACCCAGCAACTTCCAGAGACTAGTCTTTGCTGGTTACCTAATAGGCACCCATTGGAATATTATACATCCAGTAACACTTGTTTTCAAAGTTTACGATATGAAGTAATGATAGTGAAGTGAAAGTCCCTCAGTGGTGTCCAACTCTTTGCAACCCATGGACTGTGGCCTTCGAGGTTCCTCTGTCCATGGAATTCTCCAGGCAAGAATACTGGAGTGGGTAGCCATTTCCTTCTTCAGGGGATCTTCCTGGCCCAGGGATTGAACCTGGGTCTCCTGCGCTGCAGGCAGATTCTTTACCAGCTGAGCCACCATGGAAGCCCATGTAATAATAGAAGATCCATCTAGTATAATTACCCAGACGTGTGACTTTCAATAGAAGTTTTTTTCAACATAACTACTGAGGTATGTTTCATATGCCATACTTTCATTCTGTCATTTAAAATATATAACTTTTTAGTATAGTCACAGAGTTGTCCAACTATCACCACAATCAGTTTCAGACTTTTTCACCCCTAAAAGAAACCCCCTACCCTTTAGCTTTGACTCTCAATTCCTTCCACCTGCAACATGCAAACCCTGGCAACTACTAACCTACTTTCTTTCTCTACAGATTTGCCTATTCTAGACATTTCATATAAATGGAATAAAAGAATATGTTGTGATTGGCTGCTTTCACTTAGCATGATGTTTTCAATTAGCAAAACATGTTGTAGCAGGTATCAGTACTTCTTTTCTTTTTATAGTGGAATTTTATTCCATTGTATAGAGATAACCAAATAGTGTTAAGCCACTCATCACCTGATGGCCATTCAACAGACACTGAAGCTACTAAGGGACTCAGAGAACATGGGGCACCTCTTTTCTAATTTCCTCTCTGCCGTAACCATAACTCCACTCATATCTTCTGGAAAGAGACTGTTCTCACTTTCTGTGAGGCTGAGGAGATGCTGGCATTTTACAAAAGCCTGCCTCTTTTTACTTAAACTGAGCTCTCTATATGCCAAGGCACCTGCCTGGAATGTGGTCAAGTAGTGTTTTATGCCATTATTTTTTCTTTTTCCAAAATTAAACTCCTTTGGCTGTGTAGCCAGGAATTCCCAACCTCTTAGGGTCCCAGCATCTGATCTTTGTTTGCTTTGGTTTTTTCCTCTGTGTGCTGCACAAGTTCTATAGCATTTCTCAAATATAAGTGTATCATGCCTGATTCCACTCTAAGATTTTTGCATTCCCTCTCTGGGAGAATTCCTTGTCTCTGCTAAACATGGCATGTGGGATCTTAATTTCCCCAACAGGGATAGAACCCATGCCTCCTGCACTGGAAGGCAGAATTTAACCACTAGGCCACTGGGGAAGTCCCTCTTGTAAGAGTTTTGAGAAAATTTCCTTTTATACTAATTGCTCTTGCCAGGCACACTTTCCATGGATTTTCTCCTATTCTTTGAGGAAACTTCAGGAGGAGGCACTAATCTTATGTACATATTATAAATGAGGAAGCTGAGACTCAGAGAAATAAAATAACTTTCCAAACAAAGTCACAGCCTCAAGCCCATGCTTATTGAATGAATCACTTCTGCTCTGGGCCTCACATTCAATGACAGTAGTAAAAACTTCAGTTGAGGAAAGGGAGGACTAAGAAATGTTGGATGAAAACTATCTGCCGTCTTCCCACGAAAATGCACATATTCACAACATTTTAAAAGCAATTTCAAGGAGTTAGGGGAAAAAACCATCCTGCAGGTCTAAACTGGAACTGTCAACTGGGTTAGCTGGGCACAGGAAGTGAAAAATCTCACTTACAAGTTTGAATCACCAGGTGGCGCTCTCAGCCCTGAATGGACTTCGGTTCGTCAGCCAAGGTCTTCCAAGAGATAGGAGTTGGCCCAAGTTGCCTGGAACTCAAAGAATTTCAGAGATTGTTGATTCAAACAATAACCTTCACCATCCAGGGGAGGAAACGAGGCCCAGAGTTGTTAGGCAGCTTGCTCAAGGTCAAAGCTTATGGACAAAGCCAAAACTCACCCACTTATCCAAATTCTGTTATTTCTGAAATGTAACAAGTAGTTCTCTGAACAGAGCACAGTGGACACAATGCAATCTTTTCTCGTAAGGATTCCAGGAATGAGCTTTTTTGCATGTGACCATTGGCTACCATGCTAACTGTGGGAACTAGAAGGGCTTATCCCACACACAAAATGCCCCCAGACTGCTATTTCACTGTTAATTCCTCCTGCAGATTAGGCACTGGGTTTGGGTCTTCCTATCTGTCAGATTTGCTTACGTTTCATTGTGTCTTTAGGAAAGTTATTTCCCCCTCTTAGAGCCTCTGTTTCCGGGGGTTATTGAGTGGATTTGATGAGGCATGTGCCAGTAAAGTACCCTGTAGACAGTAGATGTTCAGTAATTGATAACTACTGATATAATTGTTCTTTTCTTGCTCCAGTCAATTTGCTGCTTTATATATATATATTCTCTACCTTAGAACCCAGACAACTAAACTTATTAGACCTGGGTAAAATATCTGGGACTTGCCAAGTGGTCCAGGGCTAAGGAATCTGCCTGTTAATGTAGGAGACACAATCCCTGGGTTGAGAGGATCCCCTGGAGGAGGAAATGGCAACCCGTTCCAGTATTCTTACCTGGAAAATTCCATGGACAGAGGAACCTGGCGGGCTACAGTCCATGGGGTCAGAAAGAGTGGAACACGACTAAGAGCACACACACACACACACACACACACACACACGTCAGTAAGAATACAGAGGCACTAAATCAGAAAATTACCTGCTCCATTATGGACTCTACGACCTTTGTTCTGTAACTTGGCAGTTCGGATTCTTGGCTGGCTTCTGGAGAGGCAGGGGTTCCAGGTGGAACCTTCTTCACAGGATATAAAGCATTTGTGGACATAGAAAGGAGATAGAAGATTAAACTTCTTGACAAGCAAGTTACTTTTAAGTTTAACTTCCCTAGACCTCTTCTTTCTTTTCAACATGTATTTCTGACTATTCTGTGGACGGAAAGAAGAAGACATAAAAGACTTGTGAGTTTCAGTTTTATTCAGGGACCTTCCTGAGGAATACAGTCTGAGAAAGTGTCTCTCTGTAACTCTGAGGAACTGCTCCAAAGATGTAGAAGGGGAGGCCAGTATATGTATGATTTTGGAGAGGGAATACTTGCAGTCAAGCATATATCTCAGTAAAAGGATGATTGCTAGTCATAAGGAACAGGTATCTTAGTTCATGATTTTAGTGCTTTACTACGTATGGCAAGATGTAAGAATCTGGGTTCATTAAAATTAATCCTGAAAAATACACCCTAACTAACTAAAGGGCCTGTTTTCCAAAGCATAAAGAGCCCCATCCTGTTTTTCATCCTGAATTCCTTTCAGATGCACTGTTGGTCAATCACTGGAGTGGCTAATGACTTAATCCTGGTAGAAACGGATGGTGAGCAACATCCTTTGTTGTACAATTCCAATGTCAAACAGCAATGAAATTGTATTTTTTACAAATAGGAGATCTCCAAAAGGAAAAGCTCCAAAATATGTGAAATTTCACTTTTCAGTAGACATGTTCATTGCCAAAGTTCTTTTAGAGATGTACACTCTTTAGTCATTCACACAGAGGGAAGAGATGGACCCCATTTTGTTCCCACACTCCTCACTGGAGTTCTGACCTTTTATGTATATACAAGTAAGTACATACACACACACACACACACACACACACACACACACACAATATCAGTAAGAATACACAGACACCAAATAAGAAAAATACCTGCTCCATTATGGACTCTATGCCCTTGTATTGGAGAAGTAAATGGCAATGCACTCCAGTACTCCTGCCTGGAAAATCCCAGGAACAGGGGAGCCTGGTGGGCTGCCGTCTATGGGGTCGCACAGAGTCGGACACGACTGAAGCGACTCAGCAGCAGCAGCAGCCCTTGTATTGTAACTTAGCAGTTCTGATTCTTGACTGGGTTCTGGGGAGTCAGGGGTTCCAGGAGGGTACCTCCACAGGATATAGAGCATTTGTGGAAATAGACTACAGTAACAAAGCAGAACAAAACAAAGAGTGGGCTTTGCCCTTGTGGAGCCCACACTCATTCCCATAGCTCCAGCCATGTCGACAACGGACGTTGTGGTGTGCTCTTTACACCTCCTTATCCCTCACCCATGTTCTTGTTCTTTACTATTTGTTACTTGTTCTTCACCTAGCTAATTTCTAGCAATCCTTTGGGCTCAAGTGGTCACCTCTTCCAGGAAGTCTTCCTTGATGTACACAACAGAGACAGATACACTTCTTCTGCCTTCTCATAGCACTCTGTGGAAATTCATATCAGAAACCTTGCCACTCTGAATTGTGAGAATCCCTTTCCATGTGTGTCTTCCTGCTCCAGTCTGGAATCTCCTTAAAGGCATGGACAATGTTTCATTCATGTCTCTGTCTTCAGAGTCTAGCACAGGGCATGGTAAATGTTCAGTAAATGGTATGCCGAGTTGCTTCAGTCGTGTCTGACTCTTTGCAACTTCATGGACTATAGCCCACCAGGCTCTTCAGTCCGTGGGATTCTACAGGCAAGAATACTGGAGTAGGTTGCCGTTTCCTTCAGGGGATCTTCCGCACACAGGGACTGAACCCACGTCTTTAGGTCTCCTGCATTGGCAGGTGTGTTCTTTACCACTAGCACCACCTGGGAAGCCCTCAGTAAATGGTACGTGAACAAATAGAGTGTTGGTCCCACCAGAAGCAAATGGCAAAACTGAATATAGCACTCAGGAGAGGATTTATTTTGGCAACTCATGCTCACAAAGATCTAGAATCTTGAGGATGTTTCTTGTTTGCCCAAAACTGTCTTCTTGACAATCAGTTCAGTTTGTCCCTTTCCAGGGGACATCTGGCCTCCCCAGGAGTTGCTTATCTTCTTTGCTTTAGGCTCAGCTTGTCTTTTGATCATCTTTAATGGGGCATCTTCATTTCAGTTTATATGAAGTCACAGGTAAGTTTCACTGCTCTTGTCCTCAACATTTACCTCCTTAGTGACTTCACTTTTTAAAAAAAAAATTTTAATACAGTTCAAACCAGCACGCGTGGTTCACTTCAGTTTCTTCAGTGCCAAATCTGGAGGAAGGGACTGCTCCAGTTTGTCTGCCTTCTCTTTGTAATAATTAAGGTGCAAACATATCTGCTGTATCAAATTTTAAATTTCCATCATCCTTATTTTTCTTGATCTTGACAGGCTTGAGGTCCTTTTGCCTGGTTGTAAACAGAAAAGTCCTTGATTTCCTGAATTTTGCAAGGCATGGTGATGAGGCACAGAGAGTGGGGCCAGCACCGTTGATCTAGGCCTTGGGTCCCCAGATGTCACCTGGCCTGGATTACCAAGGCTCCAATGGATTAGCCCCATTCCCCATGTACAGCCTGAGAAATATTCCCTGGCATTTCACTTTTCTTATGCTCTCTATTCCCTGGTCTGCATTCCAATCTTTTCTAACTGGCTGCTGGGTAAGACCCTGCATTCTGGTATCAAACACACTTGGATTTATTTCTCTATCCCACTGCTTCTAAGCTTCCCAAAGAGATCTCTCTGAGCCTCAGTTTCCTCTGCTATAAATGGGAATGATATGTAGCCCTTACCTTAGGATATGTTGAGAGGATTATTTGAGAGAAAATCATTATAAGATACTTAGCATGGAACCTGGCAAAGAAGCTGAATAAATATCATTATGTCACTTGGGACATGTATAAGATGTATATTATTATTTTATTTTATAATTTATTATATTGATAACATTATAATTATATAAAAGATGATTGTTGAGTCCTGCCCCAAGGCCACAGAAATGGAGCCCAGAACCAAGGACACCTCCAAAGCTAATTGAGTTCCTTTGTAACTGTTGCTAAAAGACCCTGATCATCACCAAGCTTCCTGATGCCAAATAGGCAAAGATGCCCACTCCAGTAAACACCCTACATAGCCTATAGCACCTAACTGGTCACCTAATGCCAACCTTCCAGGAGGAATTTTGTCTCGAGGCTATAAAAAGTGGCTACTGACCCACACAAAATTGGCTTTCCCTGGTCTGTCAGGAGGTCAGCCCCCTGCGCTCACAGTGCTCACATTATCTCTGCTCTTTGTTCTTAATAAACTCACTGCCTTCTGAAATGCTCTGTATCTGGAAATTCTTTTCCAACCCACGCTCAGATTGCCTCAACAATAATATTCATAAAATAGGATAATAAATATCACATTATAATTATATAAGTTTATAATACATTACAATTTATAATACTTTTGATTACAATTATAAACATTATCATTTTCTATACATTTTATATATTAAATAATCAACATGACCATACTAATAATCTGGCCTACTTTAGTCTCCTATCTTTTAAAACCCTTCTTGCTTGTCAACTAAGAAGAGATATGTTGTCTTAATGGGAAATTTTGTAAATCTTCAATTTAAAATAATTTAGTCCACTTGTGGAAATAAAAGTCCCTGTAACAAATCTTCTTAAATTTTAGATTTCTTGCTAAAAAAACCAACAGTTAAGTGCTGTTTATGCTTCCAGTTGTGTGTTTATGTACACACGAATTATACACATGTAAACAAATAGACTTTTTTAAAACATAGATGAGATCACACACTATATATTTTTAAATGACTTGCTTTTTTTGTTTTTTACCCTTTTAAATGAAGTGTACAATTCAATGGGTATTCATAAATTCTCAAGATTGTACAACTATCACCACTAATTCCAGCTCATCCTCATCGCCTCAGAAACCTCATATCCACTGGTAGTCACTTCCTATTTCCTCCCCTCACATCCCCAGCTCCTGGCAAACATTAATCTAATTTTTGTCTCTATGGAATTGTCTACTGTAAATATTTCATATAAGTGGAATCATATAATATATGGCCTTTTGTGTCTGGCTTCCTGTCACTACACTTAAGTTCAGCTAATACCTTTTAAAGATTGCCCAATATTCTATAGTTACGATGATTCACTGTGGCTTCACCGTAATTCAGTTAATCCTCCACTCAATGGTCATTTAAATTGCTCCCTCTTTTTCATCATCACAAACTACAAAGAAATGAACACCCCTGGCTTCACAGCAATGTTCAGGCTTTATGAACCCCATGAGATTTCCTGCAGGAAAAAGTCTTATAGGAGAGGTATTTTTATTGGGTAAAAAAGCACGCATGGTTGAAATTTTGATTGATCCTCCCAAACTGCCCATCAAAAAAGTTATATTATTCTCTACTCCTGCCAACAGTGTGTTAGCTGACCATTGCCCTTACTAATGATATATATATATATTTTTTTTTCTTTACTTTTTTGGTTATGCCACACAACACGTGAGATTTTTTCCAACTAGGGATCAAATCCATGTCCCCTGCATTGGAAGTGTAGTCTTAACCACTGAACCACCAGGGAAGTCCAAATGCTGAATATTTTAGATTTAAAAGAGAAGTTACTTCAAAGCCCACTTGCAGTCACACCAGATTTTGTGGTAGAAGTAGTGATATTTCGGGGTACATTGCATTTAATGAAATATACTAATAAAATTAACTTTACCAGCTTTTTCTTTTTTTAAAAAAAACACTTTTTAAAAAAGTGACTACTTGAAAAACTTTAAATTACATATGTGGCTCAACTTTTATTTCATTGGATGCTGCTACTCTAGAGTTAACCATAATCTCTATCCTTCTCTTGAATATCCTGTTATTGCTTTTTATAATCAACGCACATTTATATTTATCCATATACTTACCAGTTTCTTTGTTCTCTAAGACTTCTTTTGTTTCTTTGTTTAATTTTTTAAAACTTATTTTATTTTTTGGCTGCATGGTGGTTTGAGGGATCTCAGTTCTCTAGCAAGGAACTGAACCTGCGCCCCTGAACTGGGAGTGCAGAGTCTTAACCACTGGGTCACCAGGAAAGTCCCGTTTGTTTAACTTTTATTGAAGCACAGTCTGTTCACAATGCTGTGTTAGTTTCAGGTGTGTAGCAAAGTGAATCAGTTATACATATGCATATATCCACTCTTTTTCAGATTCTTTTCCATATAGGTCATTACAAAGTATTGAGTAGAGTTCCCTGTGCTATACAGTAGGTCCTTACTGGTTATCTATTTTATAAATATAGTAGTGTATATGTCAATCCAAATCTCCCAGTTTATCCCTCTCTGTTACCCCCGTCTCCATTAACTCTTATATTTCATTCCTTCAGGCACATATATTTTCCCAAAAGAATTTTTTTAGGGGTAGTTTTTCAGCACAAATATGAGTGTGGGAATCACTCTTAGTTTAAAAGGTTATTGGATGATAGTATGTGTATATATATATTTCTGTGTAAGGGGGGGCATTATCTACACTTTTTGTGGGTGGAGGAGGGGTTGAGTTAGAGCGATGAAAAATACTTCAGTGAAATACAGTATCTTATTTCCCATGACAGCAATTGAGATGTAAAATCATAGTCAAGGGTTCTCACAGGAAACTGAGAACAATATACAGTATCTTGTGTAGGAGTCCAACGTCATTGTGTAAGGCCAAACATGTAACCCCCTAAACTACTTACATTATAGTCAATTTGAATTTTAAAAGTAAATTTCTATTTTTTTCAGCAGGCGGCTTCCCTGGCGGTTCAGTGGTTAAGAATTTGCTTTGCAATACAAGAGATACTGGTTTGATCCCTGGTCCGGGAGGATCCCACATGCCATGGAGCAACTAAGCTCAGTTGCCACAGTTATTGTGCCCACCCACTGTAACTACTGAAGCCCTCATACCTAGAGCCTGTGCTCCTCAACTAGAGAAGCCACCACAATAAGAAGCCAGCACACTGCAGCTAGAGAGTAGTTTCCACTAACCACAACTAGAGCAAGCCTGCGTGCAACAATGAAGACTCACCACAGCCAAAAAATACAATAAATAAAATCTTTTTTTTAAGTAAATTTCATTTTAAGTAAACTTAAACTCTCTTTTCTAAGTAGAACTCACAAAAGTTATATACATAGATAATACATTTATTATTTAATATACATATATATTTCTGTTTTGTGACATTTGCCCTTCTAGAACTTTGACTAAGGGAAATAGCTGGGCACCCCTTGGTTATTTAATCTCTTTGTTCACTTGCCTTGAACTTCTGGACAAATGTTAATTACAGCAAAATCTTCCTAATTTGAACAAGTTGGGGAAGTCAAAGCAAATGACAGGTTAATGTGTTTTAATAAGTGTACAGCTGACCCTTGAACAACATACAGGTTAAGGGGTACCAGTTCCTTCATGGTCAAGGCTAATGCTGACCACAAGCCTTACTCATAACATAAACAGTCAATACATATTTTATATATGATATTTTTATTTTTAAAATTCTCTATGTTATTTATTTTCTTGCCTAGAGAATCCCAGGGATGGCGGAGCCTGGTGGGCTGCCGTCTATGGTTGCACAGAGTCAGACATGACTGAAGTGACTTAGCAGCAGCAGCAGCATGTTATTTATTTACATACATTTTATGTACTCATGTCTTACCTTTTTCTTAATTTTTTTTCTATATTTCTAGGTTATACGGTTCATCTGCCAGTTTTTTCAAATTGTCACAAATATCCAAAATATTTTTCCATATATGTACTGAAAAAAGTCCGTGTATAAATGGATCTGCACAGGTTCAAATCCATGTTGTTCCAGTGTCAGCTGCACTTGCTTAATTTCTGGAGTATGCAGAAAGTTCTAGTAAGCTCATAAAATTTTAATAAGTAATGATGGAGTGTAAAAATGTGGCCAGTATCATAAGTAATTAGTATTAGCATTAGCTGTGAACTCATGCAAAGAGCTTACTACACAGTGTTTGCAAGTTGCTCTTTTGAGCTGGTTAATAACATCTCTGCAAAGGTGTATACATTTACTCCCTTGCTACCTGTAGAATATATGTCTTGCTTTTGCTTTTCTGTATCTGTTTCTCTTCTTTCTGGTATTAGCACAATTATTTTCCTTTGGAAATCTGCCCCACCCCAATTCTAAGCAAACAGGGTTGGAATGGAGCTATGGACTGGATGAGGACTCAGGCTGGTCACAATGACAATGAGTGGGTTAGGGCGGGGCACACAGCTGGTCAGGACTAGTGAAAGGCAGTCCCTGGATCCTGCTGGAGGTATGGGGCAACCCCTCTTCCTGCTGGAGTTGCTAACCTGAACAAATTTAGGCCTCAAGCAGTTGGTGGCTGTCGTTGGTCAGCTATTGCTGCATAAGAAATCATCACAAATTCTGCAGCTTAAAATAATATTAATATATTATATATCATTTCACAATTTCTGTGCACCAGAAGCTCTGCCTCGGGGTCTTTCAAAAGACTGCAATCAATGTGTCAGCCTCAGACTTCCCTGGTGGTCCAGTGATTAAGACTCCATGCTCCCAATGTGGGGAGTGTGAGTTCAATCCCTGGTGAGGATTTGGCATAAGCTCGGGTCTCCTTGTCAGGATCCCAGTTTAGCTGGGACAGAGTGCTAAAGTGTCAGGTGTGCAAGTAGCCAATTAAAGCTACAAGCTGAAAATGAAAAAGTTAAGCCTTTGACCACTTGCTTAGGTGGTTTAGAGAAGAGACTGAAACTGGAAGAAGTACCTACTTTCCCTGTTGAATTTTCCCCTATATACATCTCACTGTTGAAGGGATTTTATAGCCCCTGGGACTTTCGGGGTGGGGACAGAGAGAGAAGAGGGATAAGAGTGGAAAAATACTGGGTACGAGGTTAGACTGAGCAAGTGACTGCAAGGTCATGCCCCCTCTCCCCCATAAGGAGGCCTTGGCAGAGGTGCCTGGAGAGGACACCATGCATGCATGTGTGTCTCATGCATGTATGCATGACAGTTTGACAGTTCAGAGGGGCTGAGTCCATGAATGCAACTCCCTTAGAGACTACAATCCAGCACCCATGCACAAGGTTTGGTGTGAGAAGGGTAGCTTTCCTCCCAGAGGCCTGCCAGGTAAAGCCTTTGAATTGCCTATGGTCAGGCCTGAGAAATCACACATAGGTTTTTCACTGGAAGCCAGACAGTTCATTCATCTGGAAGCTTGACTGGGGAACAATCTGCTTCCAACCTCACCCTGTGGTTGTTGGCAGGATTCAGTTCCTAGTGGGACATTGGACCGAGGGTTTCAAGACCTCACTGGCTGTTGGCCAAGGGCCACCCTCAGTTCCTTATCACATGAGTCTTTCTACTTGGCAGGTGATTTTATAAAATTTAACCAGAGGAGATGGCAATAGAGTCTGTGCCAGTAAGAGCTAAGTCCCAGTCTTATATAACCTAATCACAGAAGTGACATCCCATTATCATCGACACATCCTATTGATTAGAAGCAGGTTACTCAAGGGGAAGGGATTACACAAGGCTGTGAACACAAGGAGGTAGGGCTCACTGGGGCTGTCTTAGAACCAGCTGACCACAACGGCTGTCTGGTAACATTAAGGGAGAGTGTACTTGGGATTGACACCAGCCCAGAGGCCAACAAAGTTGAGAAATAGAAAGGATACTTAGGGCACCATTTAAGCCTGTGGATCTGGATACTTCTGAAGTCAACTATCCATTGGCATCCTAGTACCAGAACTAATACCTTTTCTTCTTTAAGGATTCTTTAAGGATTCCACTTGCAACTGAAAGAGTACTGATTAACATAAAAATAACATGGCCAGGTGCTTTTGGTTTCTTGGGACAGAGATGTGCTGAGGTCACCTTAAGAATAAAGTGTTTCTTTTGGTGGTAGGAATGTAAATTGAGAAAGTTACTGTGGAGAACAGTGAGGAGGTTCCTCAAAAAAATAAAAATAGAGTTACCACATGATCCAGCAATCCATTCCTGGGCATATATCTGGACAAAACTATAATTTAAAAAGATGCCTGCACTTCAGTGTTCATAGTAGCACTATTCACAGTAGCCATTATACAGAAACAACCTAAATGTCCTTGGACTGATGAATGGGTAAAGATGTGGTACATACATACAATGGAATACCACTCGGCCATAAAGAAGAATGAAATAATGCATTTGCAGCAACATGGATGGATTTAGAGACTATAAGAAAAAGACAAATAGCATATCTTTCACCTACATTGGTATCTAAAATATGACACAAACTTATCTACAAAACAGAAACAGACGCATACAGAGAACAGAATTGTGGTTGCCAAGGGGATGGGAGTGGGAGGGAGGGACGGGGATTTTGGGATTAGTAGATGAAAACTATTATACAGAGAATGGATAAACAACAAGGTCCTCCTGTATAGCACAGGGAACTATATTCAATATCCTGTGATAAACCATAATGGAAAAGAATATGAAAAGAATGTGTATATACATATATATATGTATAATACATATATTGCTGAATCACTTTACTATATAGAAGAAATTAATACAACATTGTAAATCAACTATACTTAGTTAGATAAAATAAATTTTAAAAAACAAAATGTTTGCTGAAAGGGTGCTGGTGGTCTGGAACCCACCTGAAGCGTTTTCATGGAATGGGTCAGCTCTGGAGAAGGGAAGCTATCTCTTTGGTGCTCATTTTTCTCTGTGAATCAGCTGTTTTCCCACTATTTGGGGGCCATTTCTCCTCTATACTATTTACCCTTTTACCCACACTTCCTGCTGCCTCCAATTTTCAGCCTGCACAAGACTCCTTTAATGGCCTCTTTGCACCATCTGTACATCTTCTCCTTCTGCACTAGCCCCTACCAGTTACTTATACTTGCCTGTTCCTCCTCATATACTAGTGCAGATTCAAGAGGTTGAATCTGATTGGTGTAGGTCACCTTTTTTGAGCCAGGCTAGTTCACAGGGGGTTTGACAGGCCTGTGCATTGCCTTCAGATGGAGCAAAAATGGATTCATGAGGACTTCCCAGGGGCTGTGGGCAGGCTGGGCATTCTATGGCTTCCCTTGTTTAAGGCATAAGGCAAGGGACTTCCCTGGGGTCTAATGGACTCTACCTGCCAAAGCAGGGAACATGTGTTCAGTCCCTGGGCAGGGAAGATCCCAAATACTACAGAGCAACTAAGCCCATGTGCCACAACTACTGAGCCCTTGCACTGCAACTACTGGAGCCCGCAGGCCTAGAGCTTGTGCTCCGCAACAAAAGAAGCCACTGCAATGAGAAGCCCACAAAGAGTAACCCCTCTGGCTGTAACTGGAGAAAGCCCGGCGCATAGCAACAAAGATCCAGTATAGCCAAAAACAAATAAATAAATCTTAATAATAATAAAAATCCAGATTCCTGGATACAGAGATTTGGATTTTTAAAAAAGACATAAGGCAAGCCATTTTTCATGAAGATAGTAAATATTCCAGTTTGAATTATCACTTGATAGCTTAAGGTCTGAATGAATGAGGCTTCACAGAGTTTTAGTATGACTTGGGAGACCTTGTTTCTATTTCTAGGTACTTTTTGATGAGCAGATCATCTGCAGTGATCAAGGACTCATTCTGTTGCAAATGAAAAACATTCAACTTAAATAGGCACACGTCCAAAAGGGAATTTGTTGGCTCCTGTATCTGAAAAGTCCAAGGGTAGATCTTGTTTCATGCTTGGCTCCATCTAGGGGTCAAACAGTGTCAATGTCATCATGTCCTGATGACTGTCTCAGAGCTACTTTCCTCTGTATTGGCTCCTTTCCCAGGAAGCCTCTTTGGTCCTGGTGGTAAGATGACCACCAGCATCTCTAGGCTGACATATTCTCTCTTCAGCAGCACTGCTGGAAGAGAGATTCACTCTTCCCAGTGTCCTGGAACTGAGTCTCACTGGTTTGGCTTGACTCACCTATGCATCCCTGAACCAATGGCTAGACAAGAGGGATCCAATGCTTTGACTGGCCAGACTTGGGTCACGTGACTATCCCTGCAGCCCCACCTAAACCACAGGAACTGAGAGTGATTCCAATCATTCCAGAAGGATGATTCCAAAGGAAGAGTGGGGAGATATTAATTGAAAGAGAAACGGGTGTTGGCAATAGCAACACCAGTGTCTGTATTCCTTAATCTGTCTATTTTTGATTCCCAGTCTCTGAAAGCATGTGCCAATTGCAGAGTACCATGCAAGCAATCTCTGAGCCTAAAAACATTTGCAGGTGACTTCTAGACTTTGCTTATTTTTTTAATTGAAGTAAGATTCATGTAGGACAGCAAAATGGCTGTCTGAGGAGGCCTTAAAAATAGCTGTGAAAAGAAGAGAACTGAAAAGTAAAGGAGAAAAGGAAAGATAGACCCATTTGAGTGCGGAGTTCCAAAGAATAGCAAGGAGAGATAAGAAAGCCTTCCTCAGTGATCAGTGCAGAGAAATAGAGAAAAACAATAGAATGAGAAAGACTAGAGATCTCTTCAAGAAAATTAAAGACACCAAAGGAACATTTCATGCAAAGATGGGCACAATAAAGGACAGAAATGGCAGGGACCTAACAGAAGCAGAAGATATCAAGAAGAGGTAGCAAGAATACACAGAAGAACTGTACACAAAAGATCTTCACGACCCAGATAACCACGACGGTGTGATCACTCACCTAGAGCCAGATATCTTGGAATGTGAAGTCAAGTGGGCCTTAGGAAGCATCGCTAGGAACAAAGCTAGTGGAGGTGATGGGATTCCAGTTGAGCTATTTCAAATCCTAAAAAATGATGCTGTGTAAGTGCTGCACTCAATATGGCAGCAAATTTGGAAAACTCAGCAGTGGCCACAGGACTGGAAGAGGTCAGTTTTCATTTCAATCCCAAAGAATGGCAGTGCCAAAGAATGCGCAAACTACCGCATGATTGCTCTCATCTCACACGCTAGTAAAGTAATGCTCAAAATTTTCCATGCAAGACTTCAACAATACATGAACCGTGAATTTCCAGACATTCAAGTTGGTTTTAGAAAAGGCAGAGGAACCAGAGATCAAATTGCTAACATCCGTTGGATCATCAAAAAAGCAAGAGAATTCCAGAAAATCATCTATTTCTGCTTTATTGACTATGCCGAAGCCTTTGACTGTATGGATCACAATAAACTGTGGAAAATTCTTCAAGAGATGGGAATACCAGACCACCTGACCTGCCTCTTGCGAAATCTGTATGCAGGTAAGGAAGCAACAGTTAGGACTGGACATGGAACAACAGACTGGTTCCAAATAGGAAAAGGAGTACGTCAAGGCTGTATATTGTCACCCCTGCTTATTTAACTCATATGCAGGGTACATCATGAGAAACACTGGGCTGGATGAAGCTCAAGCTGGAATCAAGATTGCCAGGAGAAATACCAATAACCTCAGATATGCAGATAACACCACCCTTATGGCAGAAAGCAAAAAAGAACTAAAGAGCCTCTTGATGAAAGTGAAAGAGGAGAGTGAAACAATCGGCTTAAAGCTCAACATTCAGAAAACTAAGATTATAGCATCCAGTCCCATCAATTCATGACAAATAGATGGAGAAACAGTGGAAGCAATGACAGAGTTTATTTTTTTGGACTCCAAAATCACTGTAGATAGTGATTGCAGCCGTAAAATTAAGACACTTACTCCTTGGAAGAAAAGTTATGACCAACCTAGATATCATATTAAAAAGCAGAGACATTACTTTGCCAATAAAGGTCCGTCTAGTCAAAGCTATGTTTTTTCCAGTATTCATATATAGATGTGAGAGTTGGACTATAAAGAAAGCTGAGTGTCGAAGAATTGATGCTTTTGAACTGTGGTGTTGGAGAAGACTCTTGAGAGTCCCTTGGACTGCAAGGAGATACAGCCTAAAGTTGTATCCTAAAGGAATTCAGTCCTGAATATTCATTGGAGGGACTGATGTTGAAGCTGAAACTCCAATACTTTGGCCACCTGATATGAAGAGCTAACTCATTTGAAAAGACCCTGATGCTGGGAGAGACTGAAGGTGGGAGGAGATGGGGACAAAGGATGAGATGGTCGGATGGCATCACCGACTCAATGGACATGAGTTTGAGTAAATTCCAGGAGTTGGTGATGGACAGAGAGGTGTGGCATGCTGCAGTCTTCCATGGGGTCGCAAAGAGTCGAACACGATTGAGTGACTGAACTGAACTGAACTGAAGATTGGTGTAACAAAAATTAACCATTTTTAAAGTGAAGGAGGGGTTTTCCTGGTGGTCCAGTGGTTAAGACCCTGAGCTTGTGCTGCATGGGGCTCAGGTTTGATCCCTGGTGGGGGAACTAAGATCCCACACATCACATGATGTGGCCGAAAAATAAATAAAAAGTAAATCGTGCAGTGGCATTTAATACATTCAGTGCTGTACAACCACCACCTCTATCAGGTTTCAGAACATTTTTATCACCTCAAAATAAAATTGTAGTAGTTTTCCATTTCCCTAGTCCTTCTGGGCATAATGACCATCAATCTGCCTTCTGTGCCTGTGGATTTACCTATTCTGGATATTTCATATAAATAGAGCCATAAAATATTTGAAATTTGTGTCTGGCTTCTTTCACTTATACCAGGGTTTTCAAGGTTCATCTACATGGTAGCATATATCAGCACTTAATTCCTTTTGGGGGGTTGAATAATATTCTGTTGTGTTATTATACTAGATTGTTGTGCAACCAACCTCTGGGACTTTTTCATCTTGCAAAACTGCAACACTATTCTCATTAAACAATTTCTTATTCCCTCCTCCCCACCTAGTTCTTGGCAACACTATTCTATTTTCCGTGTCTATGAATTGACAACTTTAGATACCTCATGTAAGTGGAATCATACAGTATTTGTCCTTTTGTTTCTGGCTTATTTCATTTAGCATAATGTCCTCAAGCTTCATTCATGTTGTAGCTTATGTCAGCATTTCCTTTATAAAGCTGAAGAGTATTCCTCTGTATGTACACACCACATTTTGTCTATTCATTCATCTGTCGATGGACACTGGCTGCTTCCACTTCTTGGCTATTGTGAATGAGGCTGTTGTAGACACGACTTACAAAGATCTCTGAGACTCTGCTTCCAGTTCCTTTGGATCTACACTCAGAAGTGGAGTTGTTGAATCATACGGTAATTCCATTTTTAATTTTTTGAAGAACCAGAATTTGCTTGTTTTTAAAATTAGTTTTCTGCCTCTTTCCTAAAATATTTTATGCAGAAGGTGCCAATGGGAATGAAAGTGTGTTTTAAAATGTTTTGAAATTCTTGTAGAGGAAAAGCAAAAATCTCAAAAAAAAAAAAAAAAAAGCTAACAAGTGGAATGCTGGAAACCAGTTGAAGGCCAATTTCCAGAACAATGTCTCAGTCCATCTCCTCCACCAAGAGCCAGAGCCTGGACCCCTGGAGTCACAGTTCCAAGGTCACTGACATGGCCCTGATGACAGTTTATGAACTCAAGCTTTGGCCAGAGATTTATCTTTGTCCAGGCCTCCCTTATGAAACACTTTCTCTAGCAGAAGCACAAGAGTAAAACTGGAATGAAGCCATTCCGCTGAATAACCACATCAGTGAATTTCCCTTACTCAACAAACAAAAACAGCCTGTGGTTTTACAGGCGCATTCATTCTAGCCTACCCACAGCAGCCCTACAAAAGCTCCTTGCTGAGACTCACAGACAATTTACAAACCAGAAAGGCAAGTGTACAGAGTAGATGTGTGTTCATAAATACTAACATTGCTTTTCTTTTTAAAAATTGCTTTCTCCACCTACTTTAAGACCTCTACCATGACCTGAGTAACCAGTAAATGCCAGGAGCCCCAAAAAGCCCCCACGGCTGAGCTTTTACCTGGATTTTTAAGGCACTTCTTGGTTTCTAGACAAAAACAAGGCTTTCCGGAGTCATCTGCAGGTGTGTCTGGCTCCGCAGCTCTGGCTGGCAGAAGTCCTCTCCCCACAGACCAGACAGGTTCTCCTTTCAGTTGGATTTCAGCCTCTGGCAAGTCCCTGAGGCTTTCTGAACATCAGTTTCCTAAACCATGGGAGAGTAACCAGTCTCAACATCTAACAACAAATGCATGATCAAATTATTCATGACATCATAATTGACAGTTGTTTTAGAAAACAATTTTTTGAAATGTATTTAGTAACAGAAATGTTCAACATAGAATATTAAATAAGAGATAATACAGAAGTTTGTGTTCTTATGTGGATCCGACATACTCTGTATATATTGTTAAAATCATGAGTATAAAACTTTGGGGAGATAGAAAGGAGCATTGAAAAACAAATGAAAAGGTAAAACAAAACAAGCAAACAAAAACCATGAGAAGGACATCCCTGGTGGTCCAGTGGTTAAGAATCTGTCTTGTCTTGGTTCCTTCACCGTTCACCTGAAACTATCACAACATTGTTAATTGGCTATGCTGTACTGGGCAGTTCCTTAGTCCTGTCCACCTCTTTATGACCCCATGGAATGTAACCAGCCAGGCTCCTCTGTCCATGGGGATTCTCCAGACAAGAATAGTGGAATGGGTTGCCATGCTCTCCTCCAGGGGATGTTTCCGACCCAGAAATTGAACCGGGGTCTCCTGCATTGCAGGTGGATTCTTTACCAGCTGAGCTACCACAGAAGCCCATTAATCAGCTATACCCCAATATAAAATAAAAAGTTCAAAAAAAGAAAAAATCTGCCTTGTAATGCATGAGATGTGTGTTCAACACCCGGTTGGGGAACTGGGATCCCCCATGCCACAGGGCAACTAAGCCTGAGCACCACAACTACGGAGCAGGCCCATCCTGTGTGCCGCAACTCAGACTCAACACAACCAAATTAAAAAAAAAAAAAAGACAAACACACAACAGAGTAAATCTGGTGACCACAAGGCTTCCTTTTGGCTCAAAAATCAGTCAGTCACAGAGATTCCACACAGTATGGAATATGGTATCCCAAACTTAAAATGCAAATATTTGGCTCACTTCTGTGATTTTTGTCCTTAGGAGAAAACAAACAATAACCAAATAAGTGTACGTGTAAAGAATATGTACATGTAAAAGAACACATATTGTGAGATGTTTCTAGAGCCTAGTAGTGAGATCACCTTAAATATTCCCAAATGGGAAATATTGTGTTTTAAACAAGCGATCGATAGATACAATAGAATCCTGTGCAGCCATTAAGAATGTTGCTGCAGTAGTTTATTTATGGACATGGCAGGAGGAAGTGAAGAAAAGCAAATTACACAGTAGCATGTATGTATAATTTGACCCAGTTTATATTGAATCCAAACTATCATATATGCATACTCACATTTATATACAGTGAAGTCTGGAAGGAAAATCGCAAGATGCTCATTGCTTTTGGTTGGTTGGATTATTAATCAATTAGTTAATTAACTTTATGCTTGTTTGTATGTATGAGTTTTATATAATGTAAAAATAGTAATAGCCTCCCATTAGGAGGTGCTAGGTTGTGTATGAAGCACACCACTTGTGTCTCATTTAATTCTCACTATGATCATTTCAGGGGTGTTGATAAACCCATTTTAGAGACAGGAAAACTGAGGCTTAGCGAGGAAAGGTCATATTCTGTATAACTTTCTTATTGTTGCTACAACAAATTACCAGAAACTTAGTGGCTTACGGCAACGTGAATTTGTTATCTTATGGTTCTGGACATCAAAAGTCTGAAATGGGTCTCACTGTGCTAAAATCAAGGTGTCAGCAGGGCTACATTCACTCTGGAGCCTCTAGAGAAGAATCTGGTTCCTTGCCTTTTCCAGCTTCTATAGGCTGCCTGCACTCCTTGGCTTCTGGCCCTTTCCTCCACCTGCAAAACCAGCAATGGCTGGTAAAGTCTTTCTCACATGGAATCCCTCTCCTTCTAAAAAGCCTGCCTTCTTCCCCATTTGTGATTACATGTGGCCCACCCAGATAATTGAGGGTAATCTCCTGATTTTAATGTCAGCTGACTAACCACCTTATTTCCATCTGGTACCATAATCCCCCCAGTCATATAATGGAATATATTCACAGAGTCTGGGAATTAGGATGTGGCCATCTTTGAGAAGACATTCTTCTGCCTGTTCCCCTTGCCCAAGGTTTCATAGGTACTAGGTGATGAATTAGAACTGTGAATGCATTCTGATTTCCATTCCTGTGCCCCTGAATTATGTTATTTGGCTGATTAATTGTATATCAGTGGTGGTGATTTAGCCACTAAGTCGTGTCTGACTCCAGCAATCCATGGACTGTAGCCCACCAGGCTCTTCTTTCCAAGGGATTTTCCAGGCAAGAATACTGGTGTGGGTTGCCCTTTCCTTCTCCAGGTGATCTTCCCAACCTAGGGATCAAACTTGAGTCTTCTGTATTGTAGGCAGATTCTTTACCGTTGAGTCATCAGAGAAGCCCACTTGTACATTAAAGATGGTTAAAATTTTTTTATATGTTAAAAAAATAAATAAAAGGACTTTCCTTTCCCAGTCCTTTCAGCCTTATTCAGCCTTTCTTGCTATGTCATCCATCTGCCCCTACCTAAATCTCCCATTCTAGCAAAATCAGTCTGCTCACTGGTCCAAGCCCAGCACCCTCAAACAAACCCTAAGCTTGCTTCCACTGCAAGTGGTCCTCATACTGTCTCTTAAACTTGGGAGTGTCACTCTTGGTCATCTGAGAAGCTGATGACAAGATGGGATTCAATGTGCAGTGAATTTACTAGGAGATACGACTATGAGAAAAAAATGGGGAGAGAACCTGAGCCAGGGAAGGTAGCAACCTAGCCTGAGGTGCAGTCCCAAGCAAACAGGCAAGGTGGTCCTCAGAGAAGCCCTGAGCCTCCCAGCTATGTGTTAGTAACCCTGCCAAGCTTGGTCATGGGCTGGGGACAGTCTGCCAAAGCATAGTCTTGGCCTCAAAGCAAAGACCAGCAGTTGGGGCCCTGGCCAACTTCTCTCCCTGCAGTCAGAGGTGTGAGAGTTGCATTCTCATGGTGGCCAGGCAGGGCTGTAATGGTGATTTACTGTATAAACCTTCACCAGTGGAAAGTTTTCTGGAGTCAAAGACCATGCTTGCCTCATCTACCGCCAGGACTTCCAGCTAAAGCATGCTTAAGGACCTTGTGTCCATACAACACTGGGAGCCAGGTGGGCTTTCAACCTGCTTTGTCACTTCTACCTCTCCAAGTCTCAGTTTATTTACCTACGAAATGGGTGAAGAGCAGTGCCTCCCACATTGGATTGGGGTGAGGCTGAAATGAAACTCTGAGCATCAAGGTCTTTGGTCAAGACCTGGCATGGGGAAGTGATAACCATCAGGTAACAGAAGTTGTTCTCACTGGAGCACACTGACTTGCACACAGTGCTTAGTAATGATAACTGTTATTATTGGGGTATACATACAGTGGATGCGTGGTAAATGTTAGTCATCCTTGGAATGAACTGGCCTACAGGGAGCATGTACTTGGTAATGACAGCAGTCCTTATGGGAGCAGGCTGACCTGCACACAGTGGATGGTCATTAAATACAGTTTGGCTGGTTCCAACTTCCCTGATAACTCAGTTGGTAAAGAATCTGCCCGCAATGCAGGAGACCCCGGTTTGATTCCTGGGTCGGGAATATCTTCTAGAGAAGGGATAGGCTACCCACTGCAAAATTGTTGGGCTTCCCTTGTGGCTCAGCTGGTAAAGAATCTGCCTACATGTAGGAGACCTGCATTCAATTCCAGGGTTGGGAAGATCCCCTGGAAAAGGGAAAGGCTACCCACTCCAGTATTCTGGCCTGGAGAATTGATGAAATGTATAGTGCATGGGGTAACAAAGAGTCGGACACAACTGAGTGACTTTCACTTTCAGCCACTGTTTTAATGGAAGTGGTTCTAGTTCTCTCTCTCACACACACATTCATTTCAGTGATATTTGTAAAATGAAAAAACAACAACAACAAAAAAATGTCCAACATAAAGAAGTGAATAAATTGTGGTGCATCTAGAGTGGACAAAGCCATTAAAATAAAGAAGTTTTGTTTTTTTTTTTTTTAATATTTTTGGGATGAGGATCATTTTTAAAGTCTTCACTGAATTTGTCACAATATTGTTTCTGTTTGATGTTTTGGTTGTTTGGCTGCTAGGCGTGTGGGATCTTATTTCCCCAACCATCAGGGACTGAACCCATACGTCTTGCATTTGGGGAGAAGCTTTAACCACTGGGCTGCCAGGGAAGTCTCATGAAAATCTATTTTTAATAGAAATATTCTACAATGGTAAAGTAAATGTAATTGTTTTGGTGAACAAACAGAACAAAATTATTTGTATTCATAATTTTAAAATTTGAAAGATATGTCCCAAATTGTTCCCGATGTTTATGTCTCAATAGTGGAATGGAATCAATTCTTAATTATTTCTTTGGATTTTTTTTTTTTATTTATTTATTTTTTCCAATCTGGGTTATTTTTATTACTTCTTTTTTTTTTAAATTTTATTTATTTATTTATTTTTTATTATTGTTTTTGCCATACATTGTCATGATATCACCATGGGTTTACATATGCTTCCCCTCCGGGTCCCCCCTCCCTCCTCCCTCCCCCCCGGGAAAGGAAATCTCGCTGCACCAGTCCTGAGCATCAATCCTGGGCTGGCGATTGATTAGACACATGACAATTAACATGCTTCAATGCCCTTCTCCCATCTCATCCCACCCTTACCCTCATCCACAAAGTCCACAAGAAATCTTAATTTTCTACAAAGCATTTGTATTATTTCCTAGTAGTAACTAAAAACAACAAACAACTTGGGGGATGGGTAGTGATCAATGTCAAAAACTGTCCTAAGGTCATACTGCTAAGTTGCTTCAGTCCTGTCCCACTCTTGGCAACCTACAGATGGTAGCCTGCCAGGTTCCTCTGTCCTTGGGATTCTCCAGGCAAGAACACTGGAGTGAGTTGCCATGCCCTCCTCAAGGGATTGAATCCAGGTTTCCTGAATTGCAAATGGATTATGTACTGTCTGAGACACCAGGGAAGACTTAAGGTCATATTAGGTAAGGACTAGTAAATAGTGCCCATCATATTTAGCAAAAATAAAGCATCTGGTGGCCACAACAAAGCAGTTTTGAGGCAGAGTCACTTGTCAACAAGGGAGGAATAGTAACTATGGTCTGTTGACTAAAACAAAACAGAACAAAACAAAAATGCACAGCATAGCTCTGAGGAACTGCTTGGAAGAGGAAGGGGAAAAAGCCAGTACATATGTAATTTTGGCTAAGGGGTATGTGCGATCAATTATACTAAGGTTGCTTCTAAGAGCAAATAATTCATGATTTTAGTGCTTTTAAAAAAAAGTATAGAAAAATGCAAGAATCTGGATTAATTAAAAAAAATTCTCCTAGAATATATCTAATTATCTAACGGTTTTGCCTTTTTTTCCCCAAAGCACAAAGTGCCTCGTTCTGTCCTGAGTACCTTTCAGGTACCCTATATTGTAGGCCGGGGACTGCAGTGGCTGACTTCATTCTTTTAAAACTGGATGGTAGCAACTATATTCCAATAAAAATTAATTAAAAAAAAACAGTAGATGGTGAGCAACATTCCTCGCTTCACAAGTTAAAAAAAATAATTTCTCAAAAAACAAAAGAAAACTTCCCTCAAATCTTGGCAAGACCAAGTGCGGATAGGAGAATCAAACGCTATGTGCAAACATTCTTGCCGGTGGAGAACAGAAGACAGAAAGTGAAGTCTCTCAGTCGTGTCCGACTCTTTACGACCCCATGGGCTGTAGCCTACTAGGCTCCTCCGTCCATGGAATTTTCCAGCCAAGAGTACTGGAGTGGGTTGCCATTTCCTTCTCCAGGGTATCTTCCCGACCCAGGAATCAAACCCGGGTCTCCCGCATTGCAGGCAGACTCAAGTGGAGATAGGAGAATCAAACTGTATGTGCAAATATTCTTGCCAGTTGAGAACAGCGCCAACAAGTTCCCCCCAAGACCCTCTCCAGGCCGTTACCGAAGCCAGTGAGCATGCGCTAAAGTACAAAGAGGCGGGGTAATGTGGGTCGCTGTAAGAAGTGCGAGAGGAAAGCAAGGCCTTACCATTTCTGCATTTATAAGTTGAACAAAGAAAAAGGCAAAGAGCTTTAACAAAATCGAAAGTAGCTCAATTGCAATTCTGGAAACAACAGTCTTGCAAGCTCAGTCATAACTCTTGGGAACTCCTCCAGCAGCGAGTAGCAAGATATCCCTCTGCAAAAAGAAAGGCTAAGCCTGGTGCATTGCACCGGGAGCGCCGGGCGACCCGCGCTACCGGGTTCAGCCAATCAGAGAGCAGAGTGGGGCCCCTCCCCGCCGGTGACTGAAGGAGCGGGATGGGGCGGGGCGGTGGTTCAGGCGCATGCACTCCACGGCCGTGTGGCTTGAGCTACCTCGGTACAGGGTGCAGGCTGCCGTGCGTTCGTGCTCCTACCCTGTGCGAGTCCACAAGCCGCTTTCTCTGCTGTCTGACCCGCTCGGCTCCGCGATGCCAGTGGACCTCAGCAAGTGGTCCGGGCCTTTGAGCCTGCAGGAAGTGGATGAGCGGCCGCAGCACCCGCTGCAGGTCAAATACGGCGGGGCGGAGGTCGACGAACTGGGCAAAGTGCTGACACCCACCCAGGTACCGAGGGCGGTAGGGGTGCAGCTGCTGGAGGCTGCGAGGCTCTCAGGTTGGCGGGTCGGCGACCCAGTGGAAGTGGGGAGGGCGTTCTGGCCTCTAGTGCGCTTGATCCACCGAGGGAAGTGAGTCGCCGTGCCTAAGCCGCAGGCCTGCGGACCGCTCCCTCCCCTTAACCAGCGCCCGGAACCTGGCACGTGGCGGGCGGGGCTCGCCCGGTGGAAGAAATTGATACACTCTCCTGGGCCTTGGAGGAGCAGGCAGGGGAGGAGGCCTCAAAATGGCTCAGATCGCTGGACAGGGGCTGGGAGGAGGCCTTCACCCGGAAGAAGTGGACAGTGGCCGCTCACGCCCCCAGAGCGTCCCCTCCGGCCCGGAATTTTAGGCCTCTGGGAGTAAAAGCCCCACCCGAGGGCAAATGACGCATTATGTAACCAGAGAGCTGATGGGCCCTGTGATTCCTCCTTTGTTTTTAAAGGTCTGGAGTTGGAAGCCACCCAAAGATAGGTGCGTTCTGCAGCTGGAAGGCTCGAGGGTAACGGCCTTGTTTTACCGTTTGGCCTTTGACCCCCGCCTGCTCCCCGCACTTGGCTAAGGCCTAACCAGGTTCTGGCTGCTGCAAGTAGGGGAACTAGGTGCCCAGACACCGTGGCCAGTAATTGGTCCTGAAGCTTCGGGGCAGCAGTGCGAATAAACAGTGCTCAGATGGTTTATTAATTTACATGTTTACAGTTTATTGTTTTGGGTGTGTAAAGTACCCGTCTGGCAGCCTCTCTTTGCCAGGCTCACTGTCCACGTCTGTCCATCTTGGTTTTCTCTGCCCTTTTAAATATCCACTTAATTCAGATTTCACTTTAGTAGGCCCCAGATAATGTGGTCTCCAGTCTAGAGATTGTGTCATTCCAAATCATTTAAGGTTGTAGTCAGCAACCCTTGAAATCCTGACCCACCTCTTTCTGTTAATAACATGCTAGGATACTAGCCCCGTAGTACTGTTGGGACTAAAGTAAATAACGTATATTAAACATCAGCTCCGGGTTCTTAGTAGAGTCAGTACAGCTGAGCTTTTATTAATAATTTTCTGTGCTTGACCTTTGAGGAATCCAAGTTCAAAGAAAGAGTGCTGGTTTCTTCAGCATTTCTGACTTTTCAGCTCCAAATCTGTACCTTCCTACAGGTTAAGAACCGGCCCACCAGCATTACATGGGATGGCCTTGATCCAGGTAAATTGTACACCTTGGTCTTGACAGATCCAGATGCTCCCAGCAGAAAGGACCCCAAATACAGGCAAGTTGGAGAAAGATGGGGAATAGCAGGTCATCCATTGTGACTCAGTGCTTCTCGCACTGTGTAAGTCCCTTGCTGGACATGCTGTGTGGGAAGAAATAGACTCAATTTGGGGTGTTCACTTCCATGCTTAAACCTGAGTGTGCTTTTTGCTCCCGAGAGCAAGATTCTAGAGTAACCGAGAGTTGGATCTGCCCAAGCCTGTTTTTGTACAGCCCCATGAGCTGAGAATGACTAACATTTTTAAAAGAGCAATAATACTTTGTGACATGTGGACATTACATGAAATTCAGATTTTGGTGTCCCTAATTAAAGTTCTGTTGGCTGACTTCACCTCTGAGTGTGTACTGACTTCCCTGTGATGCCGATGGTCCTCTCTTCCTCCACTTAGGGAATGGCACCATTTCCTGGTGGTCAACATGAAGGGCAACGACATCAGCAGTGGCACGGTTCTCTCCGATTATGTGGGCTCTGGGCCTCCCAAGGGCACAGGTCAGTAAAGGTTGCATTTGGAAGGAGACAGGAGGGGAGACTGGGTGCATATTAGAATTGATATAAAGTGCTACAAAATCTTAGTCTAGCTTTTAGAGTCTTATATTTATGAGAGCCCTTACCCTAGTGAAGATTTTAGGCAACTCACTTCCACTCTAAAGCAGCTGCCTGTCAGGGACACTCAGACCCATTGTAGTGTCAGGTGGCCAGAACCATAGGTACTGGTTAGATGGACGTTCTTTTATTAGAGAATAGTGTATTGGACCTCTCCAAGTTGGATCATTGCTGCCTAGGCTAATGGTGGGAGATGCGCTGTTATCTGTTGTGCCTGACAGGTGTTGGAGTGGGAACTGGAGTGGGGCAGAACACTTGATCTTGTACACACTGTTCAGCCATAAGTCACTCTGAAGAGGTAAAAGAAGATCCTTGACAAGGGACCGGGTGTTTTATCTGTAGGCCCAGAAGCTCAAAGCCCTCCCATGCATTCATAAGAGGAACCTCTCTCCCAAGCATCTCTTTTAAGTTCTCTAGAGCCAGCTATAAAATCAGGCAGTTTAATTATGGAAAGTATACCCATGAGAATAAAGCAGTTCTCTCAGGTAGCAGCTGTGTTCTCATTAACAAAAAGAGCTTCAGTGACTCACTTCTTTTTCCTTTTCACATTTGTTTAGTAAGGTATAATTTACATATAATAAAACACACAGATCAGAAGGGTTTAATCAATGAATATTGACCAGGGCATACATCCATGTTAGCACCACGGGAAGTAAGATGTAGGATGTTTCTGTCACCCCAGAAGGTTCTTGAGGGACCTTGTAAGTTAAATTTCCCCAGAGCTAATCGTTTTCTGGCTCTTCTCTCTATGGATTACTCTTGCTGTTCTTGTATTCTTATGAATGGTGTCACGGCGTATGCATTTGTGACTGGTCTTTTGGACTTAAGGTAGTGTCTATGAGACTCATCCATGTCGTTGTAATAGTAGCTCCTTCCTTTTCATTGCCAAGTAGTATTCCCTTGTGCAGATATACCACAGTTTGTGTAGTGATTCCCTGGACATTTGACTTGTATTTCTGGTGTTTGGATATTATGAATAAATTTGCTGTTTCCATTCTTGTCCTTTTTTTATGGGCATGTTTCCATTTTCCTTGGGTAAATTCTTAGGAGTAGAATTGCTGAGTCATAGAAGTCCAAAATGGTGAAAACTTCTAATCAGCAGCATTTCAGCAGTATACTGAAATAAAGTTTCAGTAGCTCCATACAAGATCCATGCCATATGTATTGCTAGAACCATTCCAAGATTCATCCATGTGGTAGCATGGGACAGGATTTCCTGCTTTTTTTAAGGCTGAATAATATTCCATTGTACATATATACTATATTTTGTTTATCTTTGCATTTGTCAGGGGACATTTGGAGTGTTTTCACCTCCAGGCTGTTGTGAATAAAGTTGCAGTGAACTTAGCCCCTTCTCAGACAGTGTGGTCTGGGTCTCTCCGAGTTGGTGCATTCTCAGAAAATGGGTGACATTTCCCTCTCAGATGCTTAGCTGTGTGTATGTCTTCCCTCCCGCCTCTCCCTCTAGGCCTGCACCGCTACGTCTGGCTGGTTTACGAGCAGGAAAGACCACTGAAGTGTGATGAGCCCATTCTCAGCAACCGATCTGGAGACCACCGTGGCAAATTCAAGGTGGCCTCTTTCCGCAAAAAGTACGAGCTTGGGACCCCAGTGGCTGGCACGTGTTACCAGGCCGAATGGGATGACTATGTGCCCAAGCTCTACGAGCAGCTGTCTGGGAAGTAGAGGAGATGGACACCGTTCCAGAGTTCCCAAACAGTGTTTCAGTTTAGTGATGCATGTAGGTTTTCTCCCATTTCTCTGCCCAAGCCCTGAGCGGTCAGATTTAGATTTAGGGTGACTTTTCTTTCCTTTTCCCTCTCTTGTATAATTTTAGGGGGTTTATGTTTTGATCAAATTTGAACTCTGTTTTGGTGGGGGATTCTTTGGTACTCTGATGCAGTTTATAAAAATGTTAATACAAGAACAACAACCCAGACTTTAAAGAAGAAAAAAAATTCTGGTAAAACGACCAGGTCTGCAATATTAGAACAGAGCTTCAAAGAATCTTTTAAGGGAGGTTGAAAACAAAAAAAGAGATTGATTGTCTCCGCCTTTGTGAGCCAGAGCACAGAATTGTGAGTGAAGGCACCTTCTGGCATGTGTTTTCATGGCTCTGTCTCACCAAGACAACCAAAGGCCGGCATGTCCACTAACCCCCAATGTCTCAGGCTGGTTACTGTGGCTCCTTTAAAGAGCAATACTGGAAAAAGCTCCAGAGAAGAAGTTGCTTTGCTGTTAAAGCCTGGCCATCTAGATGAACAGCCGGGCTGGGTAAGAGCTTATCAGAAATCTGAAATCTGTGCTTGTTAAATTGATCCCTCTTTGGTGTAAAAAAGAAAGCCGGTCTGGAGTTGGTGAATGTTGTGTTAATTTTGCTGTTTGCTTATAGTTGAATAAAAATAAAAACACTGTGTAGATGAACCCAGCCTCCAGATACTTTGCCTTTTTCGATGTGGGGTTTCATAAATAATGAGTCATCAAGAGACAATCTCTAGGGAATTCCCTGGCAGTCCAGTGGTTAAGACTCCATGCTTCTACTACCTACTACCCAGGGAGCCTGGGCTTGATCCCTCATAGGGGGAAGATCCTGCAAGTCATGTGTTGCAGGCCAAAAAGAAAAAAATACCGAGTAGCCCCTTTGGTGAGTAGCCCCTTTCTCTGATCATCAGTGATGACTGGGACTTGATTTAGGAACCATACAGGGGGTTCATACTTGTATACGTGCCATTACACTACAGCAGGAGCAACTATTAAAACTGGAGGTCTGTAAAGCACCTTTGTGTTTTGTAAGTGGTCCTTTCCAACCTGAGAGTGAAGCTGGTTGAAAACTTTCCCTCTTGGTGTAGTTCAGTATAGAAATCATAACAATGACTAAGAAGTTAGTCCATGCTTCTCATTGTTCCGACTGTGATCTGTATGGATCGTACCAAAAAAGGGGGGGAAGGGGAGACGGAAATCTGTTTCACTGACCTGGTCTGGGGTGGAGAGGCATCCTGGCCAGACCTGGCAGGTGTCAGCAGGGCTGGGCCTTTCCCCACCTCTGGCTGCAGTACTTGATCCTCTGAAAAAACTGTTGGGAAATGGTGCCTCATGTAATCTCTGGGGGCAAATAAGGGAGAAAGTAGGGTTTTCTTTTAGCTTCAGGGTTTTAAAATACAATTTTTATAAACTGTTTTGTAAAACAAAAGCTATAAAGGGAATGACTACCCTATTGCCCTTAAAATGTAAGGGACTTCTCTGGTGGTCCAGTGGCCAAGACTGAGCTTCCATTGCAGGGGGCCTGAGTTCAATCCATGGTTGAGAAACTAGGTCCCTCATGCCGCAACTGAAAGATCCCACATGCTACAACTAAGACCCAACCAAATACATAAGTTTTTTTTTTTTTTTAATGTGAGAAGTAAGATATGCACTTGGTAAGACAAGGCAAATGGTAAAGAAAATGCCTAGCTGCCTCCATGGCAATTAGCAGTTGTTTTCTTTCAGAAACAAATGTAAATATATCAGCATATATCTGCATATATATCATTTAAAAATTAGTCTTATATACACTGGTATACATTGTTCTGTACTGTTCCCCCTAGCTAATGTATCTTCATGTCATGTCAGGTCACCACAATTCATATCATTATTTTGAACAAATTACCTACTTTGTAGATGTTCATAATTAACCAGTCTAGTGCCTTCTATGGTTAGAATATTTCTGGTTATTTGCTGTTTTAAAGAGTGCTTCAGCAAACTTCTATATGTATAAAATGCTTTTGTGAGTAATTTAGTGGGGTAAATCCTTAGCATTTTCAGTTCTGATACTGATAAACCACCCTCCAAAAAGATCACTGATTATATTCATGTCAGTGGTATATGAAAGCACCTGTTTTTCTGTCTGCTTACCGGTTTTCTCAAACTTTAACTCTTTGGAAAGTTTGATATTTATGTATACTTAAAATCATTTATTCTTTTTCTCTAAACTCCTGTTTTCTTTGAGGGTTTTTTAATCTGCCCACCCACAGTATTTTTTTTGATTCTAGATCTAGATACAGAATCTAAAGAGTAATGAGGAATTATAGTAATCTGTTAGTTTCCTTGCTAAAAGAGGTATGGACTCATAAATGATTCAGAAAAAGATAAGCAGCCCAAGCAAAATTTGAAGTGTATGCGCAAGAAATTCATATAAAAAAGAATACATATGAAAGTATATATTAATAACCTTAGAAGCAAGGGGATACCCTGTTTCACCTATTAAATTGAAAGAAGTGAATTTGCCGTCAGGCACCCAGCTAGGAAGTGGGGGGGTTCTGGTTCTGAATGCAGCTCTGGCCTCAGAGCCAGCTAATCACTTCACCCACTTGCACACAAATTCCTTTTGAGGTTTAGCATCCTCATGTGAAAAAATGGGTGGGAGGGAATCATTAAGCTGCCTTATTTACCTCAAAGGGTTTTGGAGAACCGAAAAATGATCTTCTGTTGAGATTAAATGGATTAATACAGATTAATAAACTTGACCTGACTGATATACAGGGATCATGTCTACAAATGGCTCACTTTGCTAAAGTCTACACAAGAGTGTGTCTATAGGTTTTAGAACAGAGAGGCATTGGAGTCTGTTCCGTAACAAGGTGCAGCTTTAGCAGCCCTGCAGAGCCCAGTATTTCTAATAAGTCTGAACCCTTGGGAGCTGCTCATTATGCTGACTTAATTATAGAAAACATGGCAATTACTCTGGAGGCCCTCAATCCCTGGTGAACACAGACTCTAAGACCATATCTAGTCCAAGCTCACAGAAATTTTGCTTTTTCTAGAAATTTTATAGTTTGACTCTTTACTTGAATCTATTATCCATTTTGAATTAATTTTCGTGGATAGTGAAATAAGGATTGGTTTTCAATGTTTCCCATGTGGATGTCCAGCTGATCCAATACTGTCTGCTGAAAAGATTTTTCTCTTCATTAAGTTGTACCTTTATAAAAATATATATAAATTGACCTTATGTATTAATCTATTTCTGAATCATCTGCATGGTCCCATTGTCTGTGTCTATCTTTTTAGCCATATTAAAGTGTCTTGATTACTGTAGCTTTATAGCAATTCTTGAAAGTCATCCAATTTTCATCTTTTAAAAATTTGCCCTGGTTATTCTATGTTGTTTGTATTAACACATACATTTTAGGATCTGTTTGTCAGTACCTGTAAGAAACTTCACTGGAATTTTTATTGGGATTGCATTGAAACTACAGATGGATTTATGGAGGTTATATATCTTAATACTACTGAGTCTTCCTACCCATGTGCAGAGGATGAGATGGTTGGATAGCATCACTAACTCAATGGGCTTGAGTTTGAGCAAACTCTGGGAGGTAGTAAAGGACAGGGAAGCCTGGCATGCTGCAGTCCATTCGTGTGGAGTCAGACACGAATTAGTGACTGAACAATTACTGATATGGTGGGGTTTAGGTCTACCATTTTATGTTTTCTGTTTGTCCTTTTCTTTATATCTCTGTTCTCCCCTTACTGCCTTCTTTTGGATTATTTGAATTTTTAAATTTTTAATATTATTTGAATATCTTAATTCATCCCTTGGATTTTTGTCTAATATTTTTTGGGTTTTGTTTTTCGTTAAGTTACTCTAGGAGTTAAAATATACATTAACTTTTTTTTTTAACTTTTTGGCCGTGCCATTCAGCATGTGGGATCTTAGTTCCTCGACCAGGGATCAAACCCATGTCCCCTGCAGTGTAAGCTCCGAGTCTTAACCATTCACTGGACTGCCAGGGAAGTCTTATACATAACTAATTTTTCATAGTCTTCTTAAAATAAGAATTGTACCACTTCATGTAAAATCTAGAAGCATGGCAACCATATAGGTCCAATAACCCCCAACCTTTACAGTTCTCATATGGATTGCATTTACATACAGTGAACCCCCCCCAGACGTTATAGTTATTGTTTATAAGTATATATATCTGTATATTTTAAAGACTTAAAGGGAAAAAACCTTTTCTATATTTATCTTGATATTTACCATTTGTTGCTCTTCCTTTATTCCTAGAGATCCAATTCTCCTTCATGGTATCATTTCCCTTCAGTATGAGGAACTTCCTTTTGCGTTTATTGTAGAGTGAGTCTGGTACTGATTTTAGGTTGCGTTCATTCCTCTGTCTAGGCTGCTTCTCTACAATCCACCTGCTTTTATTTCTCAGTATCTTCAGATAGTTGTTTTTGCATTTTTGTCTATTTTTTAGCTGTAGGAAAAGCACACAGCTATGCCAAACTAGAACAACAAAAAATGTTTTAAGTTTCATCATTTCTATGGCAAATATATTACTAAATTAAAATCAGAGGTATATGTAATTCTTACATGGGCATGTTTTCAGCTACCCAGGAATACTTTTTTCAGTAGATATTTAATCAACTAATTACAGTTGGTGGTAAGTTCAAAAAATTTTTACTCAGTCAATTAGACATCAATGGTAAGTATTCTCTGATATTCCCTATGACTAATTTTTCCTTTAAACTCCTGGTTGCACCTAGCACTTGTATTGTCAAAACCTGTCCTTGTCCGCTATTGATTAAATTACTCCATGCTTATTTACTTTTCAGTGGCTATTTAAAGCATGAGCAGACCCCATCCATCTTAATTATTGCTACATCCCCAGGCACACAGTAGATGCGCAATAAATATTTCTTGAATGAATGAGCTGAATGTATGCTGATCCTGGCACTTCTGACCCCCCTTACTCTTTCCTCCATCTATAGCATTTATTTCTATTTAAGATCATTTAAAATTGTATTTGTGTGTCATCATTTTCCTCCTGCTTCTAATGTTAGCTCCATTTGGGTGAGGATCTTTAAGGTTAAGATGCATTGACAGAGCTTAAGCATCTGGCATTGCACCAGACATACAAGGTACTCAGTAAACGTTCAAGGAATAGTTGCAAACCAAAGGGAGGAAACCCTTATATTTATGACAAACCCATAATAATTAACTCAGGGGAGTTTAGTATATGCTGGAATAATAACAGACACTGGCTCTCTGCTCCTGTCCCCAGTACTTTTATACCTCTTCTAGCTACTATTCTGGTCCCTGTCTATTCTTACTGCCTGAGGTACTAGAAGGAGTTGGAAGACAGTCTGTACCAGATGTTAGGATCACAAACCCACATTCCTTCTGATAATTCCACCTTGGGACATATCATTGATAAAACTGTGGAGAGGGAATTTTTATAAAGCTCAGCACCTATAATCTCACAGACAAGGCCTTTACATGAGCTAGCTAGTTAATTTTCATTACAGACAGAAATGGATGAAATAAACTACAGGAAGTTTAATGTCCTTTTGCATGGCAGTGTGACTATACTTAGGAGTGTGGGTTTGGAAGTCAGACAAGGTCTCCATTCAGACTCTATTGCCTCCATTTACCCTGGTCTGAGCTTACTTCCTCATCTACAAAATGTTTATAGAGTTCTATCACATGGTAAGCATAATGCAGTACAGCCTTTTCCAGTATTACTTTCTGATGTACCTAATATGGGAATTTTAGAGCCGTAAGCTGCTTAGAAGCTAGATGTTAATTATTAAAGGATGGACTTCCCTGGTGGTCCATTGGTTAAGAATCTGCCTGACAATGCAACGGATATGGGTTCAGTCCCTGGTGAGCAACTAAGCCTGTGAATCACAACTACTCCTACACAATACATGCTCCTACGACTGGTACTGGGTGTGTGTGAGACATGTGCCACCTTCTGTCTTAAGGGTAAAAAGGTGAATTGACAACTTGAGATAGTGCAACACCATCTCCAGCTCTGTAGAAGAACTTGAAGACACAGCTTTACCTGAAAATCTTGAATGGCTCTTCCTGAGGGGCCATGGAGAACGGTTCCCTAGGGCGTCTCTCCTTCTGCGTTAGGAACTGACAAACCTAGAAAGGAAACTTCCTGCTACAAGAACACAGCAAGGCAATGTGATGAACACTTTTATTTACAAATATAATTAAAAGCTCTGACAGTTATCATGCTCTTCCTTGGAACCTGAAAAATGTTTTTTTCTTTTTTTAAAGTGCATGCAAAAGAAGTAAAGCCTTTTTTTTTTCCATCATTTTTTATTGTAAGAAAATACACAGTTTGAAAGTGTGAATAATGCAATATTTATGACCAAGATATGGGATTTAGGGAGGGGCAGGGAAATAAAGAAAAAAGATCAAGATGATCTGACTGAGAGACAGTGTTGAACTCCAAATACTGAATTGGAAAAGGAGGGAGGTGGGGAGGACTAGGAGGAGGAAGTAAAAAAATTTGATCAGAGAAACAGTTAAAATACAATATGAAAATAAGTAATACCTCTCCTTAAATTCCTTCTATACACAAAATACACGATTTGCCAAAGCCCAATTTGTGCTACTGGGATTCTGTGAGCTCCTTAAGTGTATTCACATCCTCTGCAACAGCAGAAAATGATTATGATACAATCAGAATATGCTGAAGACAAGTTAAACTCTTGCCAGCAGTTCTTAAAAATCACAAGATCTCTTCACCCCACCCACCCACCCCATTCCCCAAAAAAGTAATAATATGTCACCACTGATATGTACATCACAATTAGTTTCTGTAAAATGTATCAAATTTTCAATCTTTAATAAAACTTTGTTTTTTTTTAATTCCTGATGAATAAATACCAAAAAATAAAATAAAATAAAATAATGCAGCAGCTAGTTAAGGTGTAAGGCTGCGGATATTGTGTCTCTCTCCCCCTTGGCATTTATTATTATTATTATTTTTTGCTTTATTTCACAGATTGGTGGTAATGAGTGATTGCTTAAAGCAATATACATCCACTTTTTTTGTTGTTGTTGGTTTATTGGTTTTGTTAAAACTGTCTTCAAAGTTTTCACTGAAACATTTTGAATCACATCAATACTGTGACGTGTACTATGAATAGAAGAGATAGCCAAGTTCTGGCCAGCCCTGAAAGTTGACACGGGGGGAGGAAGGGGGCCCCTGATGGAGTAAGAATAAACAGGCACTAGTCCGACACGATGTCAGTAAGAGTAAGAGAGAGAGAGAGAGTGAGAGCAACGCCCGTTAAAATGGGGAATGTGGTTTTGTAGGGTCTGAATTTTTTTCTGTTTTCTTTTTTTTTGTAAATGGCAAAAAAATTTAATCTCATCTATAGTCCTCCTTAGGAAAATCTAATGTAACCAAATTCCCAAATCCCATTCTGAGGCTCTCCATGTCAAAAGTTTCAATCTCTCGCTCTTGCCTTTCCAATAGGTACTTTATTCTCTCGCTGCGTTCCTTCTGAAGGGCAGCCAGCTCTTCTTCAATCTGAAATAAGCACAATGAGCAGTTCTTAACGGAAGAGAGCTCCCAACAGGCATACATATACACACAGATGCACACAGATGACACACAAACACACGGGAACCAAGAGTTAAACTAGCCTGGGGCAGGCTGGGAGAGTCCTGTGATAGATGCTGTGAGTCTCATACGTCATATTTAAAACTTGCTCACAAGAATAAAAATGTTTGGGGCCACCTGGGGCTGGCACTGCCCTGCTAGCAAGTCAAGCAGCTGGGCTGATCTAGGTCAGTATCCTGTCTCAGCAGGAGATGGTTCAGAAGCTAAAAGACACTCAAGCACAATTAGATTATGTAGCTTTCCCAGAGAGAGTCAAAAGCCCCCTGGGTCATTAGCAATTTAGTTCTAGATCAGGAGCTGGGAAAATAGTCTTCTCGCTGACCTCTGGGAACTACCAGAACAAAGCCCAAATAACGGGTTAAGCAATACACACTTAATGGCTTTGAGATGCTTTATGGCATCTTTTCTACTTCATATTCCTCGTAACATCTAAACCAATAAATATTTAAAAAGCTGATAACATTAAGTATAGCAATATCAGTCTCGCTTCATTTTGATTTTTTTTTAACAGCTCTGTTGGTGATTTCTTTTGGTTTAGAAATAGCTGAGAACAAAAACCAGATCTGCATTTGGCTTCATCAGGCCATTCAGCGGCCATGCTATCAACTTATAGTACCTTTCATATGTCAAATCAGCTACCTAGTTACCTGTGTCAGCCCTTAGACTGTGAAGGTGGAGGGTTTCTGAGCAGTGTAATAGACAGAACTCAGGCTGTGGGATCAGATTTATGCAAGTTACCTAAGCCTAAGCCTCAGTGTCCTGCCTGTGGAATGGGAACTATGCCTACCTCTCAGGCACTAACAGGGTCAAAGCAGGTGCAAAGGGAACAGCACCTTGTTAATCCCCTTTACGAAAACCAGGGTCAGGCCCAACCTCCACCCAGTGGTACAGGACCCTTGGCAACATGCTCATACCTTCTGTTCAAGATGTGCTCTGCGCAGAGACACCCTCTGCTCTAGCTTCTGGAGCTCACGTTCATGTTGTGCCTCTGTTTGCATCTTGATTTTGCTCTGGTAGGCATTGAGCAGCTCCATTTCCTGCTGGAGCTGTAGCCTCAAGGCCTGGCATTCTGCTTCTTGAGCCTCATCTAGCCGTAACTGCGGGCACAGAAGACACATACTGTGATTGGCTCCTAGCTTACAGTGCATGGTGACTATGGGAGGATGCTTTCTTGTCTGGACTGAATTGACCCCTCAGGAAAACAGACACCCTGGCTATATTCAGAGTTACAAATCAAAGACAGCACATTCTGCCTGATGGGCTACAAGTTCTAAAAACACTTCCTTTTTAAAAAAAGATTCTTAAGAAAGCAAAAACACTCTTTTCTTAAGGAAATCTGGGTTTCTTAAAACTACACTAGCAGGAACCAGGAAAGCTCCACACTCCAGAGATTAAGCCTGTGGGCTTTCAGAGGCAGACTCCTGAGCTAGAATTTCAGCCTTACTATTCACTGAGGTGTGTCACCTTAGTAAGTTACTTAACCTCTCCAAGTCTCTTTTTTTTTTCATCTCAAGCAAGTAATGATAATAGTTCTTGCTAAGATTTGTATGAGGATTAAATGAAAAAATTCATATAAAATTCTAGGTATAGTTCTTGATGTCTACCAAAGGGCCAGTAAACAGCAGCTGCTGTCATTATTTTGACTAACTATTTCCATATTTAGATATCTTTAAGCCCCAAACCACCATACATTTAGATATCCTTAGCTCTAAGAAAAAAAAAAAAAGAGTCCAATCTCCATAATATTTGAGGAGTATACCACAGTACTATTATGTTCCTAGCAAATAAAGTTGGTCCCTATAATGCTGGCTATACTTTATCCTGCTGGCCAGCCACTGAAAACTCAAATGGTTCAAAATCTCTTCCCCACAGAAGGTAGCCTGGATAATCTTGAGGGGCATATTTCAGTCTGAAGCAGTGAAATCTAGATAAAGTTTCCCTTGCTCCCTGCAGCACCCGTAGTACTTTATATTATTTATTCACCAGGATACTGATCCTGTGTGGGGAATGGGCCAAGGCAACCAGCAGAAACACCAATCTTTCAATAAGTACAGTCGAAAATTTAGGGCCATTAGCAGGACTGTGTTGAGGGTTGGTGGCCCTCCTGCCCCACCAGGTTTATTATGGTCTAGAAACCCTGAATTAGACAGTTCTGCCTACCCTGAGTATATTGGCATGTTTCCATACAGACCGCTTTGCCAAGATATTTACCTTCTACCTTAAACTGCCTTCCCTATTCTGTACAATTTATGACAAGTAACAACGTTTCTTAATCTCTTGACTGAGTTATGACTTTTTGAAATGTTATTAGAATAGTTTTATAAAGCTATTTTTATAGTGTCTTCTTTTGTACTTTTGGAGAAATGTACTCTATCAAAGGAACACAAAGTAAATAATGGAGTCATATTTCCAGAGTACTTTCTAATAACTACTCCTAACCAGTTTTCACTCAAATCCACTAGAGAGAATGCCACTCTTCTCATTTTCCCAATGACAAGTGAAGGGAGAAGAGATACTAGACACAAAGAACGGTCACTCTGTAGCAGCAACAGCTCAGGTAAAGCTCAAAGGGTTTACTGGCTCCCAGTGAGGTTGTTCTTGATTCCCTCTTGATATGGGAGGTTTCTTACCAATAAAAGGAATGAAGTCTATTATTTTTTACCTGTTTGGTTAACTGTCATGAGTACTGACCAGAGGCTCATTCTCTGGACAATTCAGACCACTGAATTACCTCTGTCTTCTTTTATTTCTAGCATTTCATTATTAATGTCAGTAACTATGTTACTCTAACCAGCTCTGACTCTAAAAAAGTGTCAGTCTAGAAATCAGGGGATATTCCAGTATTTGATATTTATCAACCCAAAGTTGCACATACCAAATCCATTAGGAAGTTTTATAAAAGTCTAGGTAAATATCAGGTCTGTTCCCTCTATTAAGTTAACCTCAAGAAAGGGATGTGATAGAAGCAGCATAATGTAGTAGTGGCCAGGCCTACAGGGTCCCCCAAAACCAGTTCAAATCACAGTCCCACCACTAATTAGCTACTTACCAGTAAATGACCCTCTAAGTCAAGAGTGGGTACACTATGGCCCAAAGGGCAAATTTGGTTTGCTGCCTATTTCTGTAAATGAAATTTTCCTGGAACAGACACACTCATTCACGGATGGACTATCAATGACTACTTTTGTATGACAATGGCAGAGTTGAGTAGTTGTGACAGAGACTCTGTAGTCCACAAAAGCCTAAAACATTTACCATCTGCCCCTTTACAGAAAAAATTTGTTAATCCTTACCCTAAGTAAGTAATTTAACTTCAATAAACCTCAGTTTCCTCACAGGTAAATCAGGGTTTAAAAAAAGTAACTACCTCAAAGGTTAGAGGGGATTCACAAAAATGAGATAACACAAAATACTTACAACAGTGCCTGTCACATGGTAAGTGGGTAGTAAAGGAAGCTGTAATTATCATCTGTACTTTTATCTCCTCCCTGACACAGAAGGGTTATATCTCTTCTTTTATTCAAGGGCAATCATGAACCTATATTCCTGACCCTGTTCTCTCTCATCTTAAGTAACAAACATCCACTTGTTGAGCACTTGTTGGATGCCAGACATTGTAGCAGATGCTGAGAACTACAAATGGGAACAAAACCCAATCTTTATTGGAATTCCACCAGTCTTTATGTCCTGACTGCTAATTCGCTCCTTCTTATCTTTAACCCCTGTATGCACTCCTTGTCCTGATCTTACATCTCATCTCTGACCATCCTGAAAGGGTTCTTATCTTACCTGTCCTCCCAGCAACATTTGATACTATGGGCTGCCCCTTCCTTCCTGGACTCTCTCCTGTCTTCTGAGATCCACACCCCCTTGGTTTTTCCTTCCTTCCTCTCCTTTTCCAGTTATTCTCTACCTCACTGGGTCATTAAATGTGGGTGCTTCTTAGGGCTTTGTCAGTCTTCTTCCTCTAACCTCCCTTCCTAAGGAGTCTCATCTATTTCAAAGGTTTCAGTTGCCATCTTTCTGCAAATGATTCCCACAACCACACCTCTATTTCAGAGTTCGTTTCTGAGATCCAGGCTAGCTTATCCACTCTAACAAGATATCTTCACCTGGATGGTCCCCAGGCCTTCAAGCTCAACATGACTAATATATACATACATACATATATGCGTGTGTGTTTATTTTTCTGGTTGTACTGTGTAGCATGCAGAATCTTAGTTCCCTGACCAGGGATCGAACCCTTGCCCTCTGCAGTGGAAGTGCAGAGCCTTAACTACAGGACTGCCAGGGAAGTCCCTCAACATGACTATTATGTTGGTGCAAAAGTAATTGCGGTTTTGCATTACATTTGATATTGAAATACATTCTTAAATAAATGTGGTTTTGTTATACATTTTAGTTCACATTTTGTGATTTATGGGTTTTGCTAATGAATTATTACTTACTGCTTATTTTATATGTATTTTAGACTACAGAGATGATGTTAGACAAAAAGCAAATTCAAGTAATTTTCTTACTTGAGTGTCAAATGGGTCATAAAACAGCGGAGACAACTCACAACAACAACATATTTGGCCCACGAACTGCTAGTGAACATACAGTGCAGTGGTCACTCAAGAAGTTTTGCAAAGGAAACAAGAGCCTTGAAGACGAAAAGCACAGAGGCCAGCCATGTGACAATGACCAACTGAAAGGATCATCAAAGCTGACCTTACAACCACATGAGAAGTTGCCCAAGAACTCAATGTTGACTGTTCTATGGTCATTCAGCATTTAAAGCAAATTGGAAAGGTGAACAAACTTGGTAAGTGGGTGCCTTGTGAGCTGACCAAAAATAAAAAAAATCATTGTTTTGAAGTGACATCTTCTTTATTCTGTGGAAGCTATGACAATTTCTTGATTGAATTGTGATGTGCAATGAAAAGTGCATTTTATACAACAACCAGTGATGACCAGGTCAGTGGATGGACTGAGAAGCCAAAGCACTTCCCAAAGCCAAACTTGTACCAAAAAAGGTCAAAGTCAGTGTTTGGTGGTCTGCTGTCACTTGATCCACTACAGCTTTCTGAATCCTGGGGAAACCATTACATCTGAGAAGTATGCTCAGCAAACTGATGAGATGCACCAAAAACTACAACTCCTACAGCCAGCATCGGTCAACAGAGAGTCCAATTCTTCTCCACAACAACACTCAAGTGCACATTGCACAACCAATGCTTCAAAAGTTGAATGAACTGGGCTACGAAGTTTTGCTTCATCTGCCATTATTCACCTGACCTCTTGCCAACCAACTACCACTTCTTCAAGCATCTAGACAACTTTTTGTAGGGAAAATGCTTCCACAACCAGCAGGAGGCAGAAAATGCTTTCCAAAAGTTTGTTGAATTCTGAAGCAAAGATTTTTATGCTATAGGAATAAACTTATTTCTTATTGGTAAAAATGTGTTGATTATAATGGTTCCTATTTTGATTAATAAAGATTAATAAAGATGTGTTTGAGCCTAGTTATAATGATCTAAAATTTAGGGTCTGAAACTGTAATTACTTTTGCACCAACCTAATAATACTAACTAATCATTGTTTCCTTCCCACTTCCCAATTTCCAATTCCTTTTTTGACCATATAGATAAATGGAATCATCACCTACCATTTTGTTCACACCAGAGACTGGGTGTCATTCTTAATATCTGACTCTCCACACGCAATCTGTTACTAAGTGCTTCTAGTTCCACCTCCTGCCCAGCTCTCAAACTGAGTCACTTTCTCTCCATCCTGTTCCCTCTCTAGTCTGGCCACCATTCCTTCACATGCAGTTAAAGGCAGCAACTTTATACATGCTCTCCTTGTACCTGCACTTGCTATCTCCCAAGCCATTCTCCACATTTCACCAGTTATCATTTAAAAATGCAAATCTGACACCAGCCTCCTCCTTAATGCTCTTTAATGGCTTCCCAATGCTTTTAGGATAAGATCAAAATTCTTAAGAAAGCTTACTAGCCTATACATAATCTAGTCTTATTCTCGTGTTAGTCGCCTCCTAGTTCTCTATATTCCAAATACAATGGACTCTGAATTTTTAAAAAGTGACACTGTCTTTCCCATCTTTACAAAGGTATAATAGTTTCTTTTGCCTAGAATGTGCTCCCTACCCCTCAGCTTAAATACTCATTTTGTCTAAGAGGCCTTTCCTGACTCTCCAGACTAGCCTCGCTCTGCGGGCACACTGCACTTGTTCTGCTGTTACATGTAGACTTTTCCAACACCTGTTTCCTTCACTCTTTTATAAATTCCATGAGGACATTATCAATGTCTGTTTTCTTCACCACAGTATTTCTGGATGTCAGGGGCACAGCAGAGGCATTCAATACTTATTAGATGGATGGATGCATGAATTACACTGGTTTCTATCCTCAACCAAGGACATGTTTAAGCCTTTCCAATTAATAAAAGTCCCACTTTAACTGTTTCTTCCTTTAGCTAGGGCTCTATTTCTCCTTTCCCTCACTGACAAGAATCTGGGAAAAGCAGCCTCACAGTTTTTATCTTATTCTATAATCCCTTTTTTCCATTACCAGCATTCCACTGTCTGTGATAAGCAATGGACAAAGCCACTGCTGGGTCCACCTGGTCTCTCTGAAACATTTGAATTCATCAACTAGAAACCTTTGCTCTGGTTTTTGTGACATACTCTTTTTGGTTCCCCTTCCACATTGCTGGTTATTCATCTTCTTTGGTCTAACTTCTACTTTGCCCTCAAATGTTGGTGCCCACCACTCTGTTCTCGGTCCTCTTCTTTAAATACTATCTCTTATCCCTTGGAGGTCTCAGATATTCCCAACAGCTACAACTGCCCCCATATAATAATGACTTTTTTTGGGCTATGTCTCATGGCATCAGCAATCTTAGTTCCCCAATTAGGAACTGAACCTGCGACTCCTGCATTAGAAGCACAGTCTTAGAAGCACATCCATCCACAGAAGCACTGGATGGCCAAGGAAGTCTTTTCAATTAAAATTTTTTTTGGCCATGCTACATGGCATGTGGTATCTTAGTTCCTCGTCTAGGGATCAAACTCAGCCAGGGATTAAACCTGAGCCCCCTGCATTTGAAATGCGGACCATCAGGGAAGTCAACAATGACAAACTTTTTGCTGTTAATCCTAACACCCTTTTGAACTGAAGATTCCCATCTCTGTACCTTTCTACCTAGATACCCACAGAGCTCAGTTAACAGGTCAAGTCTCTTCAAGGCACCCAAACTCATTCCTCCTTCTGATTTTCTATCTTTGTAATCTGATGACCCATTCTGCTGTTATCAAACCTACCTCTTAAATTGGTCCCTAAGTTCTCTTTATTCTACCTCCTAAATATTTCTCAAATCCTCCCCTCCCTCCTCAGTAACCTCCATTATCATATTCTTGGTTCAGGGCTTCATTTTTTCCTCCTGGAATATTACAATAGCTTTCTAACAGGTCTTGTTACCTGCATTTGCTACATTTACGGTCAGTATCTTTCTACAGCCCCACAGCGGATCCTGTCACTTTCCTCCTTTAGATAGGTTTTAGCAGCTCTCTTCCTCTTTTGGCCACACAGCACGCATGTGCAATCTTGGTCCCCTAACCATGCCCCCTGCAGTGTTAACCACTGGACCACTGGGCAAGTCCTTTTAGCAGCTCTCCTTTGTTGATAGAACAATGTCCACACTCCTGGCTTTTGAGGCTCTGACCCCTGACTATTCACCAGCTTGCCCGTCATCCTCCTACCACCAACTATTCATCGTTACTTAAACGAACCATCCTCTTTTAGGCCCTTGAATCTTTACATATACTGTATTGTCTGCCAGGAGTAATTTTTCCATTTCTGTTCATTTGACCAACTATTACTCTTTTAAGAGTCATCTCCTTATGAAATCTTCACTGAATTACTGGGCAAATTCCCATCCCTGGCTCACTAAGACCTAAGTTATGACTTCTCCATTTTGGACTCCCACAATCCTCCTCCTTGAACTTTTTGGCTCATACCAAAGTTCTTTGACTCCCCAAATGCACACTTTCTACCTTTGAGCCTCTGTCTATGTAGGCCCTTTTCCACATAACCTGTTTGTATCAATAAATTCCTTCATGCTTCTTGGCTCTTGCTGAGAAGCTTTTCCTAGACCAGATTAGTTGTTCCTACTTACCGTCCCATAGCTCCTGGCACCTCCCAGTTCAAAGCACTTTTATGTTTTATTTTCATTGCTTAATTATCTGACCTTTTTACTTGGCTGACAGATGTGTGAGGACAGGGACCACTGTCATCTCTCTAGTTCATCACTCTTATCTCTGAGTCTGGCAGAGTGCCGAGTATAGATGCTTAGTAAGATTTTACCAGATGAATGTGTCTGTGTGTCTCATTTGTTTGTGCCTGACATTAGCTGAAATCTTTGGTGAATGAAATTATGATATTACATGCAGTATCTATTGCACTGTGCCCTCATATAACCTATGTGCCACAGGTCTCATTTAGTACATTACTCCTTGAATTCCATCTCTTAAAACACACTCCAGCAAGTATCCGCACTGGCTTGGCTTTATTCAGCGTCGTCATTTCCTTCAGTTCTTAGGGTGGAAAAACACCAATATCCTAAATGTGCACAAGAATCATCCTGGGACCAAAAGGCTGGATCTTGAATTTTCTTGATTCCCAAAGCTCTTGAAGCCGTGGCACTAAACCTAAACCACTTACCGCTTGAGAGGCCATCATTTCATTTATACTCTGTTCATACTGCTCTGCCAAAATGGCAAGTTTTCTTGTCTGCTCATCTTTCAGTGTCTTTAAGATTGTTTTGTGCTCATTCTTTGGAGTAACTTCCAACTGGTGATTCTTGAGTGCTTTATACTGTTTGGTCTGTACTTTACAAGTGTCCTGAAACTGTTTTTTAATTTGCATTTCCATGGCCTGTATAGAAAAAGAGACAAAAGGAAAATAAAGACACATCGGTAAACACAGAAAGTTTTCCATTCTCATGATACAGTATAGGTTCTGGGACCAACTGTCTTCTGGTGCAGTGACCGATACTACTAGTCAATGATAGTGAAAATAATACATAAGTCGCAGACAGGAGATAACTCTACCAATACTTTTGGTTTTATTGTTTGAATAGATAATGTTTTGAATTGACAAATAGATTTAAAAAATGAATTTTTACAAAATTACAACTCGAAGAAGATTGTGGAATACTATGAAGCTTAGTTTGTTAAAAACTTTTTCATTACTTCAGTGGTTTCCTAATCAAAAATTTCAGTGTCTTCTATCGCTTGCTGCCTCACCTATTTTTAATTGTTTTCCCCCATTTCCAAGTAAGAAAGGGGATGGCAAAGTATAAGTCATCTCTCACTGCTCTGTGTCTCCTTGACAAATCAATAGAGGACAACACTGGATTATAATTCACATCACAATCCATTCCCACTACTTGCATGTAGCAACATCAAATATGCATTTTGGCAAAAACAAGGTGGGTTTTTTTTTTTGTAAATCCAGTAGGCATTCGATCAGGTTGCCTGATAGTCACATGTACACTTCATGAACATGAGGAATTTGGAAGACAAAATCACTAATTAGACAGGTTGGCATCTGGCTAGAGAGGAGCATGGCCAGTGTGGTTGAGGTTGACCTTGCATCTTTGAAAATACTGACAACGATTTCCTTGACAAATAGCAATGGCTTAGTCCACACAGCTTGTTAATTAGCAGTCGGCTAAAATTCTCTGGAGGTAGTGAGGGCTAAAGGAGCTCCATATTTCTAATGTAGGTAAAATAAACGCTTGGTATGTCATTGCCGATTCCCATGCCCGGGACAGATTTCACTAATAAATTATACTCCTTGTTACTAAGCGTGGATATGACTTTAGAGTCTTTCTCAACACAGTAGCACTCAAGGTAGCTAACACCAATAATCTGAATGACATGACTGATAAATTTATCTGCTATATTTCTGTCAGGTAACTTTCTCATTTCCTGGGATAAGAGCCATGGACTGCTGTTATTTTATGTGTTATAATTTTAAAGAGAGAATGTCATGAAAGGGGTCAAAGAGGTTGTATATAATGGGTACAAAGAAAAAATGGAGATATCACACAGCCCAGAAACATCTCTTTAGGAATCTGTTATACCAAGACTCTTGTGCTTCTGATTCAGTAGCCGAAGGGCCCTGAAAAGTGCAATTTTATGAAGTTTCCCAGGTGACTCTGACAGTCATCTACATGTAGGAACCACTGATACAGCCTAGCTGTGTTTTGAAACACAAACCAGGGAACTTCCTCTCACCTTTAAGTTTTTTGGCTGTTGCCGAAGTTCCATGACATGCTTTCTGTGCAGTTCCCTTTCTCGCCTCTTATTGTACTCCAGCTGGTTTTCCAGTTCAGTCTGGTGCTGTAGCCGGATCAGATCCATACGGAGTTTCTGTAACGTGTGCAGCTGCCTGTACTCGAGCTCTCGGGTAGACTCGTCGTGCCGGATCAGCATGGCATGCTCCATCTCCTTCTGTGTCCTCTTTTTATTTAGTTCCTGCATTTAGCAACACAAAGTACACAGAGAGAGATGAATGGAGATGAACTGGAGGAAAGGCACCACTCAGTAAGGGATGGAAAGGAATAGCACTATTAACTGTCTCTTAAATGCCCATTAGTGTTTGGCAGCATGACTTAATAAGACTAGATGAACAATCCCTGGAGACTGAGATTCTGTATGTGGTTCTACCATTTACAACTTGGGCATCTTCAGAGCTACCACAACTACTCTACCTGTAAAATGGAATTAATTCTGCCTGACCCCTTCTTACCTCACAGAGCTGCGGAGAGCCTTAATTATGTGATGCGTTTTGCATGGGTCTAAATAAATGTTTCTTTAGTTAGGCTGGCTGGCTGGCTGCTCATTAAAATCATGTGAGGAAGCTTTTAAACCAAAAGATGCTTGAGTCTCATAACCTGAAATTCTGAAAACCGAGGGGAGTATGACCCTGACATTAATAGTTTTAAGAATTCTCTGCTACTGTTTAGTTACTGAAAGGTTGTGGACGAAATCACAACAAAGACGCCGGGAATCTTGGCCTCTGGAAGAGAAGAATTCAGTCCGGGGCCAGGGATGAGGCTTGATCACTCAGAGCTTTTGTATAATAAAGTTTTATTAAAGTATAAAGGAGATAGAGAAAGCTTCTGACATAGGCATCAGAAGCGGGTAGAAACACATGAACAAAATGATTGAAGGTATGGATACTCCTGAAGCCTCAATTGCCTCACTTTGGGAGAAGTTAACTAGTTCCCCATGGTGGAAAACTATCTTAATTACAATAATTCTGATTATTTTGTTTTTGCTGTTTGCTCCCTGCATCTATAACTGGGTAACTGGATTTATTTCTGGTCGCATGAAAGCCTTTAAGTTACAAATGGTTGTCCAAGCTCCTATGAGTGCCTCAGCCTCCTCCAACTATTACTTGGGGCCCCTGGATCAGAGACCCTCATATGACGGTTAGGAGAATGTGTTGCCTCCTCAATCTAGGGACCACGCCCCTTGTCAGCATGGAAGCAGTTATGGAACGAAAATGATGCCCCTTTTCCCTAGGCAACATAATTCTCCTAAAAGAAAAGGGGGGAATGAGAGAGTCATCTCTTAGGCAGGTTGATAAGAAGTCTAGGGGTCCCCAAGGAGAGAGGAGTCTGGAATTCTCAAGGAGGAAGAAAGGACAAACTTACTTTTCTCTCTACATTCTTTAGGATTATATAACAATAATGTATTCTGCTTGAAGACAGTCTGGAAAAAAACCTTCTGGCTAATTCGGTTATCTTAAAATGTAAATCATGGGAATGGGTCTGGTGAGGTCTTTACAACCTCCAGACATTCTTTTGATTCACTGTAATAACTAATTTGAGAGTATGTAACTCCAGTGCTAATGCTAGCAAACTGGTATTCCTTCTACCCCCTTCTGATGCCTATGTCAGAAGCTTTCTCTATCTCCTTTATACTTTAATAAAACTTTATTATACAAAAGCTCTGAGTGATCAAGCCTCGTCCCTGGCCCCGGACTGAATTCTTCTCTTCCGGAGGCCAAGATTCCTGGCGTCTTTGTTGTGATTTCGTCCACAATCTTCCATTACTAAGTCATGTCCAACACTTTGTGACCCCATGGACTGCAGCCTGCCAGGCTCCTCTGTCTATAGCATTTCACAGGCAAGAATACTGGAGTGGGTTGCTATTTCCTTCTCCAGGGGATATTCCTGACCAGGGACTGAACCCACATCTGCTTGGCAGGTGAATTCTTTACCACTGAGCCAAGAGGGAAGCCCCTAAGTGTTCTCTAGGTAGATCTAATATGCAGTCAAAGTTGAGAATCGCTCTATTAAACTGATCATGTCTGCAACATTCCTAGTTTTTGGGGAAATACCTGCTTTTGCATGTATCAAAAGTAGGCCAATTATCTATTTTTCAAAATCTCAGAGGTCAGCACTCGCTGGGAAAAAGCAGATGAGATCTCTCCCCATTCATCTTTTACATTACAGTCTGTTTGGTCATTTCTAGAGCTAACCACTCTGCTCCTCCCAGTTTTACTCATGTCTTTCCTCTTTTGTTGAAGGTGGAAAGAAAGGAAACTAGAATTTAAAAAAAAAAAAAGGGAGGAGGAAGTTGGGTGAAACTTTTTTATTCACCAATTCAAGAATATTTCCTGAATGACAGTGTATCAAAGCTGTGAACCATGTTCTCTGGGTACATTTACTAAGCCATGACTTGGTGGCCAACTGGCTAACACCCTGACAGGGAAATGTAACAGAAAGTATATGCTCAGCTCACAGCACGCTGAATCAGTCTATCTTCTCTCCCGGGAATGTGGATTCAGGGACAGTTAGTCTCTGTGTGTGGCTAGAATTGAGGGGCATATTAAAAACTACATATGTGGTAGCTACCTGCTGCTATAAGGGCTGAGGATTAGAGCTTCAGAGCAAGAAGAGTGATAAAGAGAGAAGAAAGAAGGGCAGGAAATATACTGATACCCAAGTTCCTGACTGGCTCTAAGTTCTCCTTGTAGGTCCAGCTATATTATTGCTACTGGGCTTTATAAAACATTCCTGTCTTTCTGTAGAAAATACCCTGGTTTTGGTTTTAGCTAGCTCAAATAAATTTCAGTAACACGCAAATAAAAGAAGCTTGATTAATACAGGGACATAAATTTTATGTGTTTTTTTTTTTCAAAAGTGCAAGGTTGGAAGTGATAAGAGATACAAAAGAGATGAAGATTATTTGCTAGAAGATTTCCAAAAAGAATGTTATCACTATTAGTTAAGAAGAGCAAGGAAAGGAGAAAGCCCTTGACCTAAACTCTAAATCAGAAAAATAGGGTGCCTCTCTTTTTCAATGGCATCCATTGTGGAAAAAATGCAAGATCATTTTCAGAGAGATATCAGTAACATTTGTGTACTGGCATGGTTGAGAAATATCTCATGCGTTTGGGCTTTCCATCCACTTGAAAAGTCCTTTAAATAGCACAGTATCTGTTACTGGAGCAAAGTTGCTAGTCATTCATTTGCTTATTCATCAGATTTTGTTGATCATTTCCTATGCGTTGGGCACTGTTTTAGGCACTAAGAAGGGTCCAGTGAACAAGTACATCCCCTCATGGGCTTATTTTCTAGTGGGGAAATACATGGAGTATAAATGCCATTTACATTTGTTACAAACAATAAAAGATAATCTCCAGAGCATCTCCCTACATCCTTTCCCATGTTTTTCTTTTCCTTTATTTTCCTTCCTTACCTAGACCATCAAATGTCTTCTTTTAAAAATCACTGACTGGCCCCTAGGTGGCACCAAAGGATGGTGAGGGCCTCTCAGAGACTAAAGCCAAGGAAAGCTTCTTGGATGGCTAAAGATTCTGTTCCTAGATCACTATCATCTTTGGTCTTTGAGTACCAGGAGTCCCAGTATTGGGCATTTATACATTCCACACATTTTCCTAAATGGAGAAGTTCAAACTGAGTCTGAGCTGTCCAGAGCTCAGAAATTCACAGGGGGAAAAAAAGATACAAAGCAAACAGCACTTTCAGAAGAAAACAAATGCTTCTCTGTTTAATGGAATTGCTTCAGGATGTGGTCCTTGGAATACTTGCATCAGAATCACCTGAAAGCAACTGGAATTGATAACATGCCACCCAGGTAATTCTGATATATACTAAAGTTTCAGAATCAGTGGAAAAATAATTCAGAGTGTAAGTTAGTTTTAGCTTTTCCACTGATTCATTATGTATGGCATTTGGTAAGACTTCAAATCTACATTTTGGTTTCCTTAGGTGTAAAGTGAGGACAACAGGAACTACCAGTCTTGTGAATTTGAAAGGAAAGACCATAAGAAGATGCTTCAGAATATATATAAACATGCCATTACTATTTTTCTACATTCAGAAGTGACTATCTGGCATACAATAACAAATCTAGATATTATAAACCATTTAAAAGGTGACAGAAAAATAATGAAATGGTTTTTTTATATTACATTTGTAATAGAAATTACCTTTAATTAATTAGCTTTAATTCATATGTCTGAGTTGCAGAGATGTAAGCTGCCTATAGTATTTTACACCATGGGGAAAAAAAAACATTATTCAGCTTATTATGAGCACATTGCTGTACCTACATAATAATGTGTAATGTGCTCTCAATTATTAAAAGTGATTTTATATATTTTGCTCAATCCTAGCTGCATAGGTGCAGTGGTAAGACTGTTAGGATTTAACCATTTTTATATATGATAGTAAGGCATTTGGGAATGGAGAGGCTAACATAGGTTATATAATTTCTATAAAATAGAATTGAAGCTAAAACTCAGGTTTTTAGCTTTCCAACATTTTCCATTAAATACGTCCCAATGAATGGCTTATGTTTTTCTGTTTTATGCTGTTTCAGTCTGGAATACAATATTCTGAAGAATCCCTCCATTCTAGCTAGACACGATGCAATGGTTGCTTAGTCTGTACAAATGATACGATATATATAGGAGGGCCACATTCTAGCTTATATAAATTCAATAAAATGAGTTGAGCAGAAATACAAAAAGAAATTTCATGGTAGAGGTGAATCTGTGCACTCCATGTATATACGCCTTGGAGGGAGTATAAGATGAGAGGCAGGCAGCCCCCTTTACCCCAGCCCACATCACATACACTAGGCTGGATGTGAGTTTAGGGGTGAAACATACATACAACATATGGCCATGACAGTACACATGGCCACAAAACACATTTCTGTACACACTATTTGAACCTACCTCCTCTGAGATGGGGATCTAGGGTGTATCCCCCTAACAAACCTTCCCTAATCTCGATCCAAGCATTCTATCTAAGTTTCAATGGACATACTATTGACTTCTTTAAAAGCATCTGATCTGACTCAAAAATTTTTGTGTTCATGCCCAGTGACATTGAGGAAGAAGGAGAATTCAAAATATAAACGGGGGTGTTGTTAGCCTATGACATTTAATATTTTCTTAGCCTCAGTTCTAAGCTGCAAAACTGGTGAGGAAACAATGAGCACTGACGTGTAGTGACGATAAGAGGCTCAGCGCGGCCTATGGTGATCTTTATAAATGTTTTCATTAATAAAAAGGAATGCTGGGGACCCTGGAGGTCTAGAGGTCCAGTGGTTAAGATCCATAATTCCACTGCAGGGTGCATGGGTCTGATGTCTGATTGGGGAGCTAAGATCTTGCATGCTCTGTGGCAAGGCTAAAAAAAAATTTAAAGTCTGCCCCCCCACCAAAAAAAAAAGTGGCGGGCGGGGGCAATGCTAATGCTCAGTTTTGGCAAAGGTAGAGGAAAACAAGTAGTTTTTCTTGGTGGGAGTTATAAATCCTTAGAGATCAATTTGACAATATCTATTAAAAATGTAGGTGTATGCACTCTGACCTAAAAATTCTCCTCCTGAGAATATTATGTCCTACAAAATACTTGCTTACATGTAAAAAGATATATACAAAGATGTTCTCTGTGGCATTGTTAGTGATATTGCACAACTCCAACAAAATACCCAGAGAAGTGCCTCATTAAATAAATTATTCTATAGCCATACCAAAAAGTACTATTGATGATTTAAAAGAATGAGGCAGGGTTATATGTTTTAGATAGTAAATGAAAAATAATACAAAAGGATAGAGTTATGAAACAGTAAATTGGACATTTTTGTAGGTTCAGTATCCATTTCCCCTTCTTTTTGTTAACAGGCTTTTCTTTTTGCTTCAAAACTACTCCACCCTATGTGGAAATCAGAGAGACTACTGAGTAAGTGAATAAGCACATTACCCAATCAAGTGCTATCTCTCCTAGGAATTTGAATCTTAAGCAGAAATGATACAAAGATGAAACATGGTTGGAGGAGGTACATCCAAATAAATGGCAGTGTCTTGAGGAATGTCCATTAGCTCTTGCTTTCTAGGTCATAAAGTTGCTTTCCCAGCTTGAGTCTTCATCTTTTCCAGTTTGGGTCTTCAGCTCTGTCATCTACCCCATATCCTTTCAATAAATTCCTTTCCATGCTAAGTCAGTCAGTTTGTTTCTATTGCTTGCAAATCAAATGAACCCACTGGTACTAACATAATCTTATTTTTGTAAGATTAAAGTTATATATAAGTTGTATATATATATATATACACACACACACACATGCATATCTGAAAAAACTCTGGTAATATATCTGCCAAATTAAAGGTGACTGTCTCAGGGTAGAAAATGGGTGGGATGGGATTATCAAGCACTTTCACTACTCAGCGTTTTTATGCATTTGTCTTTTTTTAATGTTCTTTTATAAATAGAAGACAAAAAACTGGACATTTTCACTAAAGTGGCTCCAGAATAAGACTAAAAGGAAAACCTAGACTTCTAAGAAATAAACCTTTGTAGAGTTATTCTTCACCCCGTTGGTTAGAACCTGATACAAATGAATATAGTTTCTATCATTTGGAGGAACAATTGTCTTCTAAAGCTTTTATTGGCACTAACTGCCCCTTAGTCTCAGACTTCTTCCAAATATGTGACACTAGAACAAAAATAATAACTGCCAGAAGGAAAGAATCCCAAATACTTGTTTTCAACTGGCTATTGGACTTTTTGATTTGAATTTTTTAGCCTTCTAACAAACTCAACACATGTAATATTGAATTAACCAGTTTCTTAACAATACCTCTCTCTAAGCTCTGTTTTGGCTCAAATCTACATTTTCCCAGCTTTTAAATCCTAGAAAAACTTTGACTCTACCCTCATCTCTTTCTCATATCCTTTTGTATGACAAGTCTGGCTCATTTTATACTTCAAAATGTTTCAAATCCATCTTTCTTTTGCCAGCTACCACCTTATCTGTGTCTATACCCTATTCCTACCACCAGATCTCTTTGCTTCTAGTTTCTTCCCTCTAAATTCAATGTTTCTCAACCTTTCCCCCCCCACCCATTATTTCCATCAGGGGCCTTCTTAGCCTCCACCCTTCCCTGATCATCCTTACCACTGAAATGCTAATAACAAACACGTACTGTTTGTTATGTACTGTGCCACTATAGTATCTAAGACCCCTCCTCCACAAGAACTCCCTTTTTACTCCCAGGGGGTAATATTGCTCCTACTGACCAGGCACATGCTAATCAATCTGTGCATGACCACCAAACTGGGCTAATCTCTATAAAGTAGAATGTTAGTCATATCACTCACTGCCTGGCTCAAATTTTCCCTCTTCCAATAAGATGAGATAACACAGATAAACAGCCTGAGCCTGGCCTATGATTATGTGTTCAATAAATTTTAGTTTGCTCCACCCTTTTTTCTTTCCATTTGAATACTGCTCTCCAAAAAGCTTACACCAATTCACATTTTCATTAAATGTGCCTGAAGGGCTTGTTTCCCTCTTGCAGCCTAACACTGGGTTTTTATCTGACTTTGATAATTTTACCAATGTGCTAGCTCACTTGAGGGCTTCTCATATTACTCCAGGTCACAGTGATTTCCTCCTGAACTTTGTCTCTGCAACCAATTCACATTCTGTACTCCTCATCTCAGTGAATAACATCATATTCGTCCAATTTCCTAAATTAGAAACTCTGCATTCATTTTTTGACTTCTCTTACTTCTGAAATTCTCACAGCATTTGGTTTGAATCACTGTCAGTTCTGCTTTAGAAATGTCACTCAGATCTAATCTATACCCCCACTGCCTTTTCCAGGTAGAACTAGAGAAAGGACACTCTTACTGACCTCACTGTACTTTGCCTTGCACCACTCTAAGTTATCCTCAACGCTGAGGTGTTCATTCTTCAAAACAAAGTCAAACTCTCATTGTCATTTCTCTGCTTAAAATTCTCTCATTTTAACTTACATCACTCAATACTGTAAAGCAATTATCCTTCAATTAAACACACACACACAAAACACCTCTAATACCCATGCAACTGACTTCAGGCTGAAATCTAAAAGCCTTGCCTTAAGAATCAAGGTCCTCCATTCTGCTTCCAACTGTTCCTGCTCTAACACTCCACTCCACACACCCAGAACACTCAACTCCTCTTCAATCACAGAATCTTCCAAGCCCTTTCATGACTATATGCCTGTGAGACTTTATTTATATCTACTATGGTATACAACATATTACACTGTGATTAGTGTGTTATGTGTCTGTTTCTTGTGTCTTCAGAGCAAATTGAAGGTAGGGAGGATAGCTTCTCAATAGCCCTGGCATCTCCAGCACAGTAAGAAGGCACTCTGTAGGTGCTGGATGACTGAATGAATTACCTTAACTGTAGAGCACCATTCTGCTCTTTAAGTGTTTCACAGAGTCACAAAAACTCAAGTCTTTGAAAAACAGGCTAAAAGCAAAAATTCTCTAGTCTATTTCTTTTGATTCTCCACTGCATGAATTTGGCTTATAATAGGTGTTCAAGAAAATTCTATTTGGAAAAAGTTGATTCCTTGTTTTGTAAACAGGCTTTCTCTGATCAATGGTAAATTCATTCCCTTTCACTTTTGTCTATCTGTTTTGTGTCGGGCATCACACTGAAGTCTGTATAGGTTAAGGATATAGGTGTGGACAAAGCAGACAGTCATGATCCTCACAAAGCTTATTGTCTTTGTGAGTCAACGACTACAGTTATGGACAAAATACATACCTCCCGAATATTCTGCTGCTCCACTTCATGCCTCTTGATCATTATTTTCCGCTTGAAGAAACGACAGTTTTTGTCATAGTACAGTCTCTGCTGAGTGAGAAGGTGGGCTTCCTCTTCAGCCTGTGTATGCTGCAAGTTCTCTTTATGCTTGGATATCCGTTCCTGCTTTTCTTTCTTGGGTGTGCTATGGTCCTCATTCATCTCCTTCACAAAACCAAAAAAAAAAAAAAAAAGCCAAGCTCATCAGGCAAAAGGAACTATAATACCTTATCGCAATGTAGATTAAACTATTTTTTAAAGCAATTAAGAATGTAAGGTCAAAAAGGCTTGGTGTTGCACAAACACTACCCCACCTCCCTTTTTTAAAATCAGTTGAGAGGGAGACATGTTAGCTTTCATGTCTCTGACTTCTCACACTCACACACTTGCTGAGTTCTTATCATGCAACAGGTACTATGCAAGGCAAAGGATACAATGGTGAGCAAACGAACATAGTATCTGCCATCATGGGGCTTTACAGTCTAGAATAAAAAATAAATCAAAGAACCACAGAAATTAACTGAAGACTACTGTGATAACTACCATGTAGTTGAAGTAATTGGTTTGAAGAGTGTTTAATAAAAAATATTTGACCTTGGTAACAACTAAGCTGAAATTTCAAAAATCTGTAGGAGTTAACCAGCGAGAAAGGACAGGGAAGAATACTCTGAGCAGAGGAAACAGCATGTGCCAAACCCTTAGGGCATGTTAATTGAAACATGGTGCAGTTAAGGAACTGAGAGAAGGTCAGGGCGGGTGGTACAGTGTGACATGAGATGAAGCTGGACAGGTAAGCAGGACCACTGGAAGTCTTACAGGCCAAGTTAAGGATACTGAGTCTTAGCACAGGAGAAATGGATTTTATATATATGTGGGGGTATCATAATGAGATGCATTTCAAAAAGATGACTCTGGCTGCCATGTGGAAAACACAATGAGGGAGGCAAGAGCATGGAGACATGTCCATGGAGACAGCTAGGAAGCTATCACAAAGTCCAGGTGAGAGATAATTGTAGCTTGGACAAAGGAGGTGGTGACAAAATGGAGAGAAGTAGGCAGATGTCACAGACGGGAGGTAATGGTGCAAATGTCACTAGTTTGACTTTTAGGAAAAAGCATTCTTTATGGTATTAGAGGGTAAATAATAAACCACATATATTTCCAAAAGAACAAAATACATAATTGTTTTAGATCATATGTGTGAAAGGAAGAAAGCAGTAAATCAGAACAGTTGAGAAGACGTTGGTCTGTGGGAAAAGTAAGAAGATCACTTTTAGAAAAGGTATTGGGCACCCTTTGTTCATACTGTTCACACCTACAAGCTAGACCTTTAATATCTGGTTAACTATTCAGTAGAAATGTTTTATTGCTATATCTATTTTACTTAAGTTTTGTGATGTGGATATCACAAACTGTTTAGATTGTTTTTTCACTTAGCTAAGAAGTCTTTGTAAATCAACTTTCAATTTTCCTGTTCCAGTGAAATCTCAAGTAAAATATTAGAATCAACAAGAGCAAGAGCTATTTCCATCATGGAGTAAGCTGGGATCACAACAGGAAGGCTGGTGGATTCATCTCTTGATGCTGTGCCTTCACTACTAGGTTTGGCATTCACCACTATATTGCACATCCAAACTGAAATATGATCATAAAAATTCATTTCAAAATCAAGAATAAATTATTTCTGGATCATCCATCATTCTGGATTACCCAGACCCCAGTTATCTATCAACAGTAGGGATATTGGAGATTGTTCTGTCTGTCTCAAGGATGATACCTTTTATTTTACATTTTTTAGGATGATACCTTTTATATCAGTATTTAAGCATACATGACATTTTCTAAAGAGTTTTATTTTTATGTGGACCATTTTTAGAGTCTTTATTGAATCTGTTACAATATTGCTTCTTCTTCTTTTTTTTTTAATGTTTTGGTTTTCTGACCGAGAGGTATGTGGGATCTTAGCTTTCCTACCAGGATAGAACTCCCTACACTAAAAGGCAAAGTATTAACCACTGGACCACCAGGGAAGTCCCTGGCATATTCAACAGTCTGAACTAAGCTTTACTTCATAAGGAGTAATACTAGCTTTGCATAGAGAAAGTCTTATAGAGGCTGTTTTAACTTGGGTGTAGGTTTGTTTTTCTTAAATGAGAATGTGAAGGACTTGTATGCTTAGGCCCGTGGTCTTTAGCACTCATAAATCTGAGTATGGTGAACCCAAAATAGCTCTATGCCTGAGGACTGAGTGGGGACTCTCGAACACTGTTCTGTGGGAGAATTTTCTAAAGATGGAGTTCATACAAAGCCCCAAATACCTCAGTGGTGCAAATGCTCAAAATGGTGGCTGCAGCCATAAAGTATGGCTTCCAGAGCATCAGAAAACACATGGAACTGTAAGTAAAAAATCTATCTGCAGTTGAGAAAATTCCAAAATTTCTTATTGAAAAACCAAGGTTATCTCTGTGATCTAGTAACATCTATTAGGATATAATAATCCAGATCAAGCAATAACTAAGAGAAAATGGAGAGCATGTAAACCTTCTTGGTTGGGCTATTTCTCTCCATAGCCTGGTTTTCCAGACCTTACAGTGTCATAGATGATTCTCATTCTGGCAGTGCAGGTCAGATACAAATTCCTGTCACTTCCAACAATTACCAGCAACTCATTTGGGCAGAGCAAACCCCAATGCACTTGCTTTTAGTTCTTGATTAAAAAAGAATTATTTAAAAATAAAACTGAAGAGGAACCTAGCTAACTCACATATTGTTAATTTTGAATATGTGCCCAAGTGACTGATTTCATATACTAAATCAAGTCCCATATGACTTCTGTTGAGCCTTAATACACTAGTAGTACACAAGTGGGAAACCCTAAGTCTTATGAGAAGGAATGTCTATGGAACTGCAGGCAATTCAGCTGTAAGTCCTGGTAAAAGGAGAAGTGAAGGCACTCGAGCTTCCAGTTCAAACTGCAGTTCCTCAGAGGAACTCTCTAAGTCCACTAGAGTTCTTCAACCAAATACTAAAGAATCAATCACTCACTGATCAAATATTTCACATGTACCAGTCACAGGGAAGTAATGACACAAAGAAAAAAGACATATGGTCTTTGCTCTTACTGCTTACTGGCTAGTAGGGTAAAATAGCTCAAATAATCATATATCTATATACAGATATATATAAAACAGAAAATTAGTGTTATAACACCGGAGGTACCTATCTTGGTCAAGGCAGTCAAGGGAAGGTTTTCCTGGGGAAGTGAAACTTAAGTTATGGTACTAATAAACAATCCTTAGTCTTACAAGGAGGTTGGAAAGGGATTGGGAGTGGGGATGGGGATGGAGAGAGCACCTTGGTGGAAGAACGAGTGTGAGCAAAGACTATGGAGATGGGCAGAGCTGGATACATTTGAGGACACAAAAGTGACCACTGTGGCAGGAGTAGTGCTGAGTTGGGATGGGGTAAGCAGGTGAATTGGAAGGACTGATGTTGAAGCTGAAACTCCAATACTTTGGGCACCTCATGTGAAGCGTTAACTCATTGGAAAAGACCCAAATGCTGGGAAGGATTGGGTGCAGGAGGAGAGGGGGATGACAGAGGACGAGATGGCTGGATGGCATCACCGACTCGATTTACATGAGTTTGTGTGGACTCCGGGAGTTGGTGATGGACAGGGAGGCCTGGTGTGCTGTGGTTCACAGGGTCGCAAAGAGTTGGACATGACTGAGCGACTGAATTGAAGTGAACTGAACTAAAGCAGGTGAAGGGAAAGTTGGTGTGAGGTGAGAAAGGAGGCTCGTAGCTGACCACATAGGGACTTCTAGTATTTTCAATGAGCAAATACAAATGAAAGAGCAATGAGAAGTCAATAAATATTATAATCATGAAGTGATATGATGAAACTTATGGTTTGAAAAGATCACTGGCTGATATGTGGAGAATAAACCAGAAGTAGGCAAGAATGGTGTAGAGTGAAACCAATGGTTCCTGAAGTGTTCCTGGTCAAGCACCATGTGGGAATTTGTTAGGAATGAACATTTCAAACTTCACCCCAGATCCACTGACTCACAACATCTAGTGGTGGGTTAGCAATCTGTTTTAATAATCACTTCAGGTGATTATGCTGGAAAGTTTGAGAATTAATGGGTTATGATATTGTTCACAATGTAAGATGAACTGATTTTAAGTTCTAGCCATTCTAATGGCAACTTGATGACTACGAAATATTGGTATGCTTACCTCTTTTATTTTTTCCTTACAAATCTTATACTGCTTCTTCTGACTTTCTAAGAAAGTTGTCAAGTCTTTCTTTTGCTGGGCCAAGATCTGTTGCTGGAACTTCTTCTCATCTGCTGCAGCTACCTTTGCCTGATAAAATAACAAATACAATATGGGATGAATTGTTCTTAACACAGAATTCAGCTGTCTATTCTCCAATGCATTCAGAGTCCAAAAGTACTGAACAGTATAATTTTTTTTGAACACATAATTCATTAAACACAGAAAAGGAAATACCTGTTTTGATTCTCTTGTATCTTAAACAAACAAAAAAGTTTTTAAACTTTCATAATAATACTCCTAATTATGGGAAAAACATGAAGGTAAACCGTAAATGTGTTTTATTGGACACATACACAAAATAAATGAGATGAAAGGTGGACCAAAGATTATAATAAGAACTCTTTATTATATTGTTGGTGGCCCAAGGGCTAAATTATAAAATAGATAAATAACCATGACTGGCCAGTTTTCTTCCCCCCGCCCCCAAGAATTTAACTCTCTAATTGGTTATTTTAACTATCAGATTTCTGAATGAGATCATCTTTAATATTACAGGCAAAATTAATGACTTTTTGTTTTCTGAAGGATCTGTTATAATCCACAATAGTTGGATTTCAGGACATTTTGAGGACTCCTAAATGGATAGAAAATAGACTGGTCTTTGGTCATATAAGCCTGAATGCGCCCAATCTCATCTGATCTCGGATGCTAAGCAGGGTCAGGCCTGGTTAGTACTTGGAAGGGAAAAAATAGACCAAATAAAAGATAATCCAATCAATACTGGCTCCTGAAAGTGACCAAATCTAATCTTAAGGGAACCATAAGATTAGACTACACACGTGAAGCACACGTGTAAGATGATATACTTAGAGAGGGGGAAGTATGCTTCATGGTTCTTTCTATGAATCTTTTCACTTTTATCTTCTATTACTAACAGCTTGTCCATTATGTACAATTTTTTCCACATATTTACCAAATCTAATTCCCAAGAAAGACTGACTGGTTTATTTAATCAATATTACCCCTGTTTGGGCAGAGGCTTTCATGACACACTACCTCTAGATTGATAGCTGTTTGGGGGAATGATTCTACAATTCTGATGTTTCCTCCCATGTAGAGATAGAGAGCTAGTGAGCCTGATTACTGAAGCATCCCTGACACCCTGTCCCCAGTCACTCCATCCCCAGGGAGCACAAATTCACCCCTGCTTTCCCATACTATGTAACTACGTAAGTCTTATCAGGGTGGGGAAGGCAACTGGTTTAGCACTGCCAGTGCCTGGGTAGGCAAGTCTGTTTAATTTTGTTTGGGATTGTTAGGCCCATTTCCCTTCAGATATAAATCACTTCTCTAACATTTATTGGTAATAAAGTGATATTTTGACTATCTGCATTACCCTCCTGTCTTAAAAAAAATTATTTATTTATTTGGCTGTGCCAGGTCTTAGTTGTGGCATGTGGGATCTTTAGTTGCAGCAGGTGGGATATAGTTCCCTGACCAGGGATTAAACCTGGGTCCATTGCACTGGGAGCATGGAGTCTTAGTCACTGGACCACCAGGCTAGTCCTCCATCTTGTCTGTTTTTAAAATTAATTTAGAACCTGTATGGGGAAGAAAGATGTTCCTAGAAGACCCAACAGTAGCCAGATCAGTTATTTGTTGCCATTGGTCACGTGCTCATTTGTAGGCCAATCACCACTAAAAGGGAATATTTGTAAAGCAGTTTTCTTTTGAAGAGGACTGTGGGTGAGGCAGACATAGTAACAGACCTGAAAGGTGCAATTTTCCATAGGATAGAAGCATCTTGTTTCTTTTTATTTGTATCACACCTCCATCAGGGAACTGATGCTCCGAATACATTTGAATAGACAAGGATGCAGTATATACTTTTAGTTACTAACTTTTAATGACTAATTTAAGTAGCCTCATAAAACCTGGACCCCCTTACCCAAAGCAACCCTGTTCCTCCATCACCAAAAAGCACATCATGCCTGTCTCCCGCTCACGGGATGTAGCTGACTGGGACAGGCTTGGCTTGGCTGTGGCACGAAGGTGTGAGTGTGTACACTGACCTCCTTTTCTATGATAGCCACTTGCTTCTTGGCCAGCTTCTCCAGCTCGATGGACGAGTTGTTGGCATGTGTCTCCACCTCCTTCTGTAGCTTGAGGCGGTGCTCGTCCATCTCAGCCTTCAACTTGTTCTCCAGGGCGATCAGCTGCTTCTGGTGCTGGCGCCGCATCCGCTTATAACCTGACATCTGTTCCCGCAACTCGTTCTCCTGCTCATGCTCATGGATCTGTCGTGTAACCTGATTTGGGTTGGGGAACAGAACTCAGGTTACCAGATTCATGGAAGAGGAATGTTCAGGCAAAGCAGAAGAACCTTCTGGTAGAATTTTATTTATCATTGTCAATATCAGTTGAATTACTATTTCCTGAACACTCACATGTTCCAGGCACTGTGTTGTTTCATCTCTAATCCTACAAACCATCTCATTCACTTGCTCATTCTATTCACTCATGAAGTATTGTTACCACCACCATTTTATAGATAAGAAATTGAGACTTAAGGAAATTAATGTATCCATTCAGCCAAAGATATTCACATATTTTTGATATATCACAATATATATCCTCAAGGTCACATAGCTAATAAGGATTATAGCTGGGATGCAGACCATTTCTACCTGCACATGCTATTTCCACTACACCAGGATCTTTCAACCTCAGCACTACTGACAATGAACCAGATAATCCTTGGTTTTGAGAGGCTGTCTCATGTGTTGTAGGATGTTTAGCAGCATCCCTGGCTGACCCAACAGATGCCAGTAGCACGTCCCAAGTCAAGACAATATTAAAAATGTCTGTAGACATTGCCAAATGTCCCCTGGCAGGCATCTGTTTCTGGTTGGGAGGCATGGCACTATAGCATACTGCTTATTTGTTTCTTTTTAAAGATCACGTCTCCAACAGTCATAAGAATCTTGAATATCCTTTTAAAATAGTTTGAATGAGATTTATTTCTGATTCTTCATATGAACTGAGTGAGAGTGAGAGCAAGCTCTTTCCTTTTAAATCATCTATCTCCTTCCTCCCCTTCCCCACAAAAGAGATGTTAACAAACACTCATTTGCTCTCTGAGGAGAAAAGATGCCTGTAATTTTGGGATGGCTACTTTTCTTAGTAATTTTTCCTTAACCCATTCCCAATGGGTTACAACAAACTGAAGATTGTAAGTGTAAATTTCAGCATCTCTTGTTTCTATTAAACCTTTTCTGATTTTCCAGTCCTTTCTTCAATTTACAACCCCTCATTATTGTCTTGTTAAGAGTCTCTGGTCACTTCCTTCTTATCTTCCCTAGTTTAGTAGAAAGTCTTAATTACATAATTATAACTTTAATTTTGTTTTACACTATATTATTCAGTCATTCCAATCTACTACTATAAGACACTTCTCTCAGCCTAACCCTCAGACAAGTTTTACTGGAGATTTTCATGCTGCTCTTAATTCTCTCTACTGTTTTCATTTAATGGGTCAAAGTACATTTTGTACAAAGGACAGTTTGCTTCTTTGCTCTTTTTAGAAGGTGTTCCTGCATTCTAGACTGAGTCCTTACTATCAAGAGAGTGCTGTTCTGTAACTGGATAGCATTATCAAAGTACACCATCAAACAGAAGGCGAACTCTGAAATCTTTTCAGTTGAAAGTAACACTAGGTTTCTCATATTCATTTTTCTTTTCTAAAGGACAACACTCTTTAAGAATAAAGAATAAGAGCAGAAGATGTTTCAAGACCAAAAAACAAACAAAAAAACAGGATAGCATCACTAGAGAGGCACTTGACACTTTATAATCAGATTCTCAAAGCTGAGGCATGGCACACTCTACATAGAGCCATCATGACACATTTAAAACTTGCCAGCACATTGTTTGGCTTATGGTCAATAAAATATTCTCAGGATGGCCACTTCCCTAAACCAGGCAGCCTCAAGATAAAATGGAAATTAGTTGTGTCAAGAACATTTTCTATCCTAATTGGTGGGTGAGTCCCTTTGAAGAGGGTGGTCTTACCATATACCAGATCATATAAGCATGTGGTAGAGACAAATTACAAGCTCACAATGTTATCATTGTACATTACTGAATGTCAGGGGAGACATTTTGCTTGTAAATGTGAATGCATCCCGTAATTTGGATAATCATTTTCTTAAACTCCTAATATCACCTTTCATTTGTTACAACCATAATTTCTAAATTTCAAAGTAATTGTCTTTTCAGGTACATTTAGAGATACTGAGTTTTAGAGTTCCATGCTCAAGCTAGATAGATGAATTTAAATAAAAGTATAATGATATTTCATTTATCAAGTCTAACATGAAATACATCAGTATGTTCTAAGTTTATACTTTGTGTTTTACTAATATACTATCTGGTCAACAATTAAAAATAGCTCATAATTTTAATCATACTTTATGGTTTACACAATGTGCTTTCACATGTAATATATTTCTTTAATTTTCATAAAGCCTGGGATTTGAACTAAGGTCCTAGGTTCTTGAATTGACTAAGGAAATTCATATCACCAAGGCAGAGAAGAAATGAAACTTTCTGTTATGAAGTAATGGAGGGAACCAAACACCCAAAAGAGTGAGAGCTGGAGAGAATGGTAAGTCTAAACTACAAACAATAACTGAGGATTTGAAAAAGTTATCAAAATGTAACTGACTAGTTTTTACAATGATAGCCTCAAAAATGTGATCAACGAAAAATGAGTAGTATCATCTTACTACACTAAATAGGTTTCTGGGAGATAAATTTCATTCCATCCCTCCCTAAATAACTGATCTTGGGAATATTACACAAATTCTTAAAATATAACAATATCTTTATTTGTAAAGGGGAACTACTGCAAAGATGAGATAACACTTGTGCCTAGCAAGGTGTCTGACACATAGGAGATGTTGAATATATGTTGGTTTCCTTCTTCTGCTAAACTAAGAGTAATTTTTTTTTCCCCTCAGCATTTCTGGTGATGGAGACATAGTATAGAAGTGGATTCAAATTTGCTGTATGACACAGAGAGCTCAACCCAGTCTCTTTGACAACCCAGAGGAGTGGGATAGGGTGGGAGGTGGCAGGAAGGTTCAGGAGGGAGGGGAAATATGTATACACGTGGATGATTCATGTTGATGCATGGCAGAAACCAGCACAATAATGTAAAGCAATTATCTTCCAATAAAAAATTTATAAAAAGAAGTGGATCCAAGAGAAAGGACAAATTTAACACTAAAACTGTACCTGTATCCAGGTTGTGGATTATAAATATATATAATTTCTGATTCTGAATTAGCTATTTCATATATCTGGAATAATATATAAAAATAAAAAACCATAAATGAAGACTGAACTTTTTTCAGAAAGTTTCTGTAGCCATTGCATTCTACCCTACTTATTCCAGCAAAATTTGTCCCTAAAACAAACCACTTCATCCTAAGTGTACTTTATGCCTATCCCAAGTACAGAACATTGCACTAGGAGGCTAGTAAACAACTTACTAAAGATAAAAGAGGAGTATGGTGGCTGATAATGTTACCTTCTTAAGAGATCAAAGCCAACTTACAAGATTAAATATGTGAAAGAATAAAAATAACATATATAATAAAACTGGCCACCTCAGCACTTAGAACAAATCAACTTTATAGCAAGTTCTTAAAAAGAATAGAATGAGTCACATACTGGCATCAGAAATTTGTCATTCCACTCTTTATAACACCTAGGGGAAAAAATGTTTCAAATTCATACTAAAGTAATGACTGATCACAGGCAATTTTGCCTTATACAGAAAAACTGACATAAGGAGCTTTGAAATACACACTTATAAATCCAAATTCTCCTGTGATAAGAGGACTGGAAGAGACTTCATTCATTCATTCATTAAACACTTTTATTGAGAGACTATGGTCATGTGAGTTGGGCAGTAGCACAAGTGAAAAATAGTATCAGCAATGATCTTAGTGAGATTAAAAAACGAAGAAAAAGGAAAGAGGAGATGTGCAACATTTTGATAAGCAGTCTCTCGTACATTTATGCTGAGGTTCTAGTATTTTTATGCTTGTCTATCAAACTCATTCAGGTACACTATTTCACAGTCAGCTCGATGATTAGGTTGCATTTTAAAAAATCAAGTGAAGATTGCATTTTTATATTAGCTTTTCTGTTGAATCTGGTAAAACCAAAGTAAAAGAATCTATATTTGAATGGATAGAAAAATAATCATTTTCTTCTTACATGCTTTCCTGGAGATCAGAAATTAAGAGTTTCATGCCCCTCTCCCTAATGTGCATTCTAACATAAATCCATACATGTAGCAAGACCACTGCATTCTAGTGAGAATTCCTTTACAAGGCCAGACAGAGGCTGAACTATCTTATAGACTGGGCTTGGTGCGCTCTATAGTAACATCTACTTGGGAACTGCCAGGGACCCAGGACACTATGAAATTTTAAGAAATGACATCAGATGTAACAACAGCTGAAAACACACTCATTAGGGCCTCCATTCACCAATAATAAAAACTCAAGGAAAGCACATCTCAAGAGTCCAATAAGTCAGATGAGTAATTCTGAAGAACTATATAAATAACTCCTTTCTTCAGATAACAAATCAGCCCAGTATGAACTTTCTTACAGAAAAAGAAAGGATAAAATAAAAGAGATTCTATGAAATGCCCTTCCTTCTAATTTTTCAAAATAAGGTCAATAACCTCTGCTCTTAAATTACATTCATATATATATCTGTGTGTGTGACTATATATACATATAAATATATACACACACATATATATGTATCTGTAAAATTTCCTTAGAGTTTACTCTGGCATCAAGGTCTTTTGTTACATACGTAATTGTGCAACAGTCCATGATACTGTAAAAAAAAAAAATCTCAGTTTTAAGGTGCCAAAATATAAAAATATCTAGTAGTAAAAGCCTGTGGATCCCTGGCTTAATATATTTGTCAATAGCTCCATTCAAAAGCACAGTGTAGAAAGAAATGCTAAGGGGAAAAAACCACAGAGCTAGGCCTCTTACAAGTTTATGTAGAAGAGGTAGGCTGATAAAACAAATTTGAGGAATTGCAATTTTTTTTATCAGTTTGCAAGTCTCTTTAAAATAGACATCACTCATTTATCTAGTAACTAAAAAACTAATTCCTAAATTCTTTTTCTTTTTGCTGTTCACATTTAGATCACTCTATGGGTTGCTAACACTTCTGCTAGAATGTTATAAAGAAAGAGTAAGACCAACATAAATAAATCAGTATAATATTTCTAATAACTATGAGAAGTGAAGTTTCAACAGTGACTTGATTATTTAAACCCCAGTCTTTCATTTTTCCATGATCTTGTTCTTACTTTCATGTCGTTTTAAGGAATTTTAGACTTTCTCATTTGAGTAGGGATCCACAAAAAATTAATAAGGTGTGAGATAAATTTTTAAAAATTAGATACTTCCTTTTGATGTTCCAGTATCCTGATCTATTTATTTCTATTGGAATTAGACTTTAAAATAATATAATGGATAGCAGAACTGTAGTAGTCAATAATATACATTAAAATATCCATATCAACAGTTAGACTGTCCAAAATGGGACATGGGACAACTCAACACCATACTACTTCTCCCTTCATTAATTTTTTTCTCCCTAAAAACCATTAAATACAAATACCACTGAACTCTAATAAACTTGCATCAATCCCACTGTGACTCCCAAAGGATCACATTTGCAAAAGATTTTACACATAAACCAATCTATTCTGTGACCACAGAAAACAGCCTATCAGCCACTCCGTTTTTAACTTAATGCAGGTTCAGGGGCCTTCTAGCAAATCAAAAGTCCACCAGAGAGACTGATCCCAGCTGTCCTCTGAATGGGCACTATGAAGTCTGCAGGATTCAGAAGGGTTCCTAAGGACTCGGCCTGTGGCCCTGAGATGGCCTAGTAGGGAAGCAGCTTTCATCATCCACAGAGAGGGAGACTGATAGCTGATGTACACACAGAGTAGCCCTGGGTGAGTTCACAAATGCAAGCGTGAGATCATTCTGGCATGGCAGTAGTGATCTTCCTGAGCGGCAGGAGAGGTCATGAATATATGATGTGGGAATGAGGGTGTGGCAAGTTGACAGAAGAAGAAAACCTGTCCCAGAGAGGGGAAAACCCACTTGGTACAATGTCTGCTTCAAATATTCAAAACCTGCTTATGGGGTTCTGAATCTAAGGGCTGTTCATTTCTCCTCTCATTTAAACATGCATGAGTCTAGATAAAGGTACAAGTCTCACAAGAGTCAGTGGTAGGTAGTCATATTCCAAACACTCCGTATTTCTTCTTTTATCAGGTATCATGGTATAAAGGTATTTATTTTTTAATAATTTCATGACACTTTATTTAGACTCAAAGCATGTTTTATAGTTGGCTTAAACAATCATTAGCAAATACAGAGTAGACATTTTAAGATCTCCATTACACAGTATGGCATGCATTTAAAATGAAAAATTGTTCATTGAAGAGAAGGCAAGAAACTTCTATACAAAGGAATTTAAAGGCAGGCTTAATTATAAGCAGCCTAAATTAAATTGCTTGCTTTTAGACAGCAGCAGGCATAGCAGTATGTAGGTACTTTAACTTCCATTTTCCTTATATTTTGGGGTTTTTCAAAATTACAATCCATTATCAATCCCAAAGATAAATGAAGCCTTTTAAAACACTTGAGAAATAAAAGTGGAAATCAGATTTTAAAAATAGGACAAGAAAAAAATCATCATTTCTGGGTCGGCCTTGGATGATGTCATCATAGGTTCTAAATGTAATAGCTGGGCAGTGTACACTAACTCTTCCTGCCCATGTGACCTCTAACATCAATTCGGGCAAAACAACTAATATTTCAATAATTTTTTTGGCTGAGAAGTGACATTTGGAAGCAAAAGATTAAAGAGAGTTTAGAGTGCCAAGGATGAAACGATGTGAATGTGTATGTGTGTGTGTGTGTGTGACTGGGAGTGCGCACGCGCACGCGTGGGGGGCCGAGGGGAGGAGGCATGAAAACTAACTCTTCCAGCACACACCCCTTTTGCTACTACAAGGGCATCCAGCAATCACATTTGCAATAGTAAAAATGCTGAAGGATCCTATAGTATCTTTGCTCCCACAACCATCCCTACCCTCTCTTATAAAGCCCTTCTTGCTCTATGGGTGCCAGGAAATTCTTCAGGGGTTAAATGGGGAAGTGCAGCCACTACCATTGTTGCAATAAATAAATGAATGAACCAGAACGAACCGGCAATCCATCCCTGGGAAGCAAGTATCTTATTTCCTACAATTATATACGTTAGCCAGCAACCATATATATATATAGATATACACACACACACACATATATATATTTTAAATTGTGTTTTATCTTTTGATGTGTGTGTACACATTATAGACACACATGCATCTATACAAAAAGGAGCATAGTGCCCTGCATACACACACATCCAATACCTTTAAAATATTTTTTTAGCATTATTATTTCAAGGAAAAGACAAACATCTTTTACAAAATTGGATACATTAGCAACTTCATCTCAAAGGCCTTTTATTTTGCACACACAGCATATATAAATACACACACACACACACACACACACAAAGGGTTTTTTTTTTTTCTATGCCATAGACAATGCTAAAATATCTGAGATCAGGTTGCTATGCCAACAGATTTTTTCTAAAATGAATAAAATTATTAGGAGGGAGAAAACATTCTTGACTCCTTTCCTCCCATCCATGAAGCCGAGAGAGGCTCAGGGAGGGCGAGAGGCTGCCAGATGGGGAGGAGGGGAAGGAAGGGAAGGTGGGTAGAGGGGTGTTTGCTTACCAAAGATGCTGATTTGATCGTGGCAAAGCGCTCTCTGTTCCGGTAGTGGAGGGCCTGGCTCTGAACTGACTGGGTAGGCCGCGGCTCAGGCCTGGGATCGCCGTGGCCCGCCTCATCCCTTATGAATACATGATCCTGCAGAAATGGATAAAAACAAGGAGAAAGTCCAGCTGTGCTCTTTCCTCGCCGGCTGCCTCTCTCTCACCCCTCTTTCTGCACAAGCACTGCTGTTTGAAATGCATAGTTTAGCTCTCTGCTAGTCCCCGCAGCTCCCACGGTACAAAATGAATAAGCAACACATTGCAGCCTTCAGTTAGGAATGTCAGCTGATCGCTAGTGGGATGCCTTCTGAATCCCTGGCAGGCTTTTTCTTTACCTCCAGAATTACATATATGCAAAAGAAAAAAAGAATAGAAAAAACAAGGCAATGTACAGACTCCTTAGAACAGTTTGCTTAAAACGCTGTAACCAAATAATTCCTTTAAAAATGTCATGTCCATGTCTAGCAAGGAGGATGCTGGTGGCTTTTAACATAAAAGCGAGCCTCCGCCTCATTCCCTTGAAAGATCTGCTTTCTCAATTTAATTTTATTTGAGATCTGTTCGGTAGGATCATCGTTCTGCCTAGAACCAGTGTAGGCTTGTGCTCAACTGCCTCTCTATCTTGTGCTGGGAAGATTCGGCAGTCACTGAGGGATCCTGCTTTCCAGTCATGATCGTACACAGTTCTAGCACCTTCTCTCTACAGCTTCTGAAAGGATTTTTTTTTTTTTAAAGAGACAGGCATACAATTTTAACCAAATGATACTTTCACAAATTCTTCCTCAACTCTGTGTCAGTATGGTCACAAGAGTGAGTATAGCTGGAATTTAATGCCCTTGACTGATTTAATAAAGTCTTGCTTCTTGACAGGCAAAGATAATTAATCTTATTGTAATGCCCAGTGAAAAATAACATTCCCTGGAAGGATAATAATGGATGTTTCTTAAATGCCATTGAAATGACTTTTAAAGGGGAAAATGCTTTCAAAGGGCGATGCTTTGCTCTATAAAAGATGAAGTGGTCAGTCAGATAAGTAGCACTAACCTTTCAGAAAAAAACAGTATAATAAGTGATAACTCAGAAACATGTACTCAGAAACATGGGCGATTTTCAAATAGTACATGTTCAGGATGGGGAAGGAGAAATTAATTCTCTTATTGCCCTGGGGTTCTAGGAGAAACCATTGTGAGAAGTCAGTTTTGTATTCTGTCTCTGACTATTTGGAATCTTTTATAATTTCTCTTTCTTTCTTCAGGAAATAAAATTATAAACAGGTTTAAAAAACACAAAATTTTATTATATAGTGTAAAATGTTGACAAGTCAAAACATATAAACTCCTTGAGGAAAATTAAATTTTACACCCAGGTTTCTAAGTAAAAGAGAAGAGCCATGATTAAATTTATCATTGGGCTAATTTTCTTTCCCCTTTTATAAAGTTAGAATGCGTCAGAATGTTGCGAAGGTATCTACCATTACATCTATATTTAGCCCTATTTTCTTTTTCAGAATTACTAAATTGTGGCCTATTTTGCTTTCAAATAATTAAAGTACCTTTAATGCCACTGACGGCATATATATCAAATTTGAGGGGTGTTCTATCTCTGTGCTGTCCAATAAGATAGGCTTTAGTCACATGAATATTTTAATTAAATAAAATGTAAAATTCAGTTTCTAAGTCACACCAGCTATGTTTCAAGCTAGCCACTAACTATGGTTACCATACTGAACACTGCAGACATTAACAATTTCTATCACTGCAGAAAATTCTATTAGATGGTGCTATAGATTAAGAATGCATCTCAACCCATATTTTTGAAATTTGTAAAAAAAAAACTTGATAGATCAACTTAAAATTTTCTTATTATTTCCTTCGAAATCTAAACTCTCATTTCACTGGGCAAAGAGAGATTAGGTGCAGGATATATGCACCTAGGTTTATGGTTCTAAAGATGAAGGCCCTGAGATCTACTGCCATTCAGTTATTTATTAATAAATATTTATTCTGAATATTAACTCCAAAATCAACTTTACTTAATATTATAATCCCCAAAAGGTAATAAGCTTCTAAAAGCCAAAAATCAGAAGAGACAGGCTCAGCAGAGGCCTGTGGTTTTACAGGTCAGAGTTTTGGTATCAGTTAGCTAAGTACACTTACTGAGAGGGAACTTTTCAATGCTGCAGCAGCAGCTAAATTTCAAATTTTAATAACTTGATTTACAAAGTTAACCAGTGACACTAGAAGCCTCACTATTCACATAACAGAATAAAAAAGAACACATTCATGTGCAAATAAGTATAACTCTAATATTAGTTTTCTATAATTTTCTAATAATTTTCTCTCAGATAAAAATTAACACTTGTAGGTTAGGACTCTGCTTATCAAATTAAAAGTCACATCATATTAGCTAAGTTTTTAAACTCAAGGATACTGAAATACACTGGAAAAATTAAAATTTGAAATCATAGTGATTTTAGTTGACATGTAGTTCATTAAATAACCCACTATGGCAGATTTAAAAAAATAGTGTTAGTTTAGAACTTAGACTGAGAGAATGGGTCCAAAATTTTAATCTACTTTAAGTATAATAAATAATATTAAAGGTATAATTCCTTGTGTTTTTCCCCAGTTTTTTTAAATTTTATAAAAGAATTCTTAGTTCCTGTAGTAGCTTCGTAACAGAGATCACAAACATTAAAAGTCTCCAAATTTATGAGAGACCACAGAATGAAGCAGTATTTTCATCTAACAGTGGATATCCATTTCAAGAGCACAGGGATAAATTTTAAAATATTCAACACCATTGCTTAAAGTTCAAAATTCTACAGACAACTTAAATAATAATGCAATTTTAAAATTAGGGCAATGTGACTTGAAAAGCAAGTAAGAACAGATTAAACTATCAGCTTTATTGTGTATGTATTCTGTTGGTTATATCACCTCTTCAAGCAACAGCCCCTTTGAAAATGACTGTACCTGCCTCCCAGAGTTTCCTACCTGAGCACATTTTAAGATCAATACTGGAGAGGGTCAATTTGCTATTTTATGCAGTTAAGCACCACTGCATATGATTTACAAATGAAGATGAGAGGGCCAACATCTTCTCTGATGCTGAAGAATGATTTTTGTAAGTTTAAGAACAAATATCATGTTTTACTTTACCAAGACAATATATATGACTTGCTTATAATTTATCCTTAAAATCTTATTATCCAGAAACGAGCAAAATAGCTCTCTGAAATATATGGTTTGGGGACCAGTTTTAAGTAAATTTATAGTGTCCTTTCATTATAAAAAGAAATAAAATTTCTTCAGATTAAAAAATTTACTATTATTCCCTGGACAAAGGGCTTTATTTCTATGTAGAAGTTTTTCCCTAAATGTCTATCTATGCTTCTGAAGTGTTATGGTGTGGTCACTCACTCAGAGTTTCTAGATTAACTTGAAATTAACCTTGGAAACCACTCCACTGGACTCTGTTATCCTTTCAGTATACCTTTCTCACACTCATCATACTTACATTCATCTGTGCATGAGACTGTGAGCTTTCTGAAGGCAGAGTAAATGTGGTTCAAAAACCCTCATTCTTTGCAGCACCTATCATGGTGCTTGATACTTTGTGGGCATTCAAAAAATGTTTGCTGAATAAGTAAGCTCAAGAATATAGGTCTGAGAAGATTCTGAGAAAGTGACATTTTTTTAAATTATTATTTAACAGAGTCCTAATTCATATTTCATAAAACTCTGTCACTTTGTACTTTAAGGCAGCTGCAAAACAGTGACACACACAAGCACACCTTTACATGGGGGGATTGGAGGGGATCTAAAAATGGCTCTTTTTTTTGGTGATGAGAAGTCTTTTTATAGATTCCTGTATCTTTCATGCTGTGGAGAAGGAATGAGCAAACCCACCATCTCTTTTGTTTTGTTCATTTCAAAATGATTAAATGATTGCCTAAGCAGGTGCAGCTATCAAAAGCTGGAGCCAGAAGAAGGGGAGAAGATGGAAAATGGTGTCTTCTTCACCTGGAAAGATAGCTGTTAGGAAGAAGAAATGACTGGCAGAACACTGAAAGAAGGTACCATGGAGGGGTGGTTTGTGCAACGCTCTGTTCAAGAAACATTACCTTCATATATTAATTTACTTTTATTTGGCCAAATGCAAGTTGAAGAGTCAAAGAAACTGCCCCGCTCTTCAGCAAAAATAATAGGAAAGGCCACTGAAGCAAGTGAAAATTAAACTAGAACATCCTATCCCCTCAAGGAAATTTCTTTTTTCCCTCTCAAGAAAATGGGGAAAGCTGTTCTTTTTTTAAAGAAGGGGAAAAAAAACTCTTACTAATACTGACTAACAGGAAGGGTCAAAGAAAGCTTTAGGAGTTAGAAGAGAACAATTTTTAAAAAAAAAACTGATCTCTATAAACGGGAGCCATGATGATTAGAGTTCATTAGGCACACTGGAAACAACAAATTGATTAGTGAACAAAGAATTTTAATACATAAAAGTCTCATGATCTATATTAACAGAAAGCAGCAGCAAGCAAAAAAAATTGATTGTAGACTTTAACAAAATAAAAATATACCTTTCAACTGACAAATTAAAAACAGACTTTCATTGCTTAGAACAATATTAAAATCTGCTTGATACTGCTGTACATCCAATGGTTTTAAGGTGTAGGGTGGAGGCTCAGAGGCAGCCTAGGCTACAGCAAAAAAAAAACCCAATCTGGATTAAGATTGCCCTGGACTCACTTGTGAATAATCAAGAACTGAGGTGTAGAGTTGTGTCTCATAAAATTTCGTCTTCATGTTATTTCACAAAACATTTATTGGGTGCTTACTATGTGATAGGGACTTCCTAGGTGGTGCTAGTGGTAAAGTACTTGCTTTCCAATGCAGGTACACTAAGAGACACATGTTTGATCCCTTTGTCAGGAAGATCCCCTGGAGTAGGGCTCAGCAACCCACTGCAGTATTCTTGCCTAGAGAATCTCAATAGACAGAGGAGCCTGGCAGGCTGCAGTCCAAAGGGCTGCACAAAATCGGACATGACTGAGCAATTTAGCATGCTTGCATGCACAATGTGATAGACACCCAGCTAGGTGGTATGCAAAGAGAGGTGTCCTGGAGAAGAAACAGTCTAGAGATGTAGTTGGATTGTAGATGTAGTTGTAGATGTCATTGGAAAAAGCAGTGTGGTAACACTAGAAAGGAGAAAAGAAGCAAGTGCCTAAAGTTTATTTTGTCAAAATAAAGCTTTAGACTTGTCAAATCATTCTTGTTCAAAAGGAAGATTGAGTTAGGATTCCTTCAGGGCCAGGGAAAGACCAGAGTAGAGGCAAAGATTGTAGAGAAGGAAGTAACTTGAAATTCTGGCATTAAAGGAAAATTTTCAGTGTCCCACTTTGTATTTTTTGGGCTTGATCTATGATAGGTCTGTCCTCCTAAAATCAGGGCATCTTTATTCTGGATGCAGAATGGTTGCAAATCACACTCTTAACAGTTATACATGGCCCTTAAAAGTAAGTTTACTTACTATATAAAATGGGCATTCTGTTCATATATATGATTTGACTAATTTAGCATTTGTCTGCAATGTTAACTGTAACAGTCAAGAGCTGGGAACAAAACAATTCCCCATCCTTATTCTTACCTTTTAATATTTATTAAGCAAGTTCTTATTGTCAAGAGTAATACGATTGGAGACAATCTATTTAAGTCTTTCAAACCATAAAAATAATATTTAATATTATTCAATCCTTTTAAACCATTATGTTCAAAATAGCATGGTGTTTATTATCTGGTAAGCAATTCATTCACTGTGTATTTTTTGTTTGTTAATTCACTCATTCCTTAGATATTTACTGAGTGCCTATGCTGTGCCAGGCACTGTTCTAAGGTGTTGAGATACAGCACAGAACAAGGTAAGCATAATTTTAGCTATGATGAGATTTACACCCAAATCATGAAATAATGAATTAGTACGTAGTATAATTTTATATAGTGACAAGTATAAAAAAGACAATAGAATAGGATAATGAGATAATGGGTAGAACATTGTTTATAAAATAATTCAGTGATACACAGGGTTTTCCATATCAAGGCATCTCTTTACCAAACAACTTGAAAGTCACATTGAACATTTACTCTTTTAAAATTTACAGGAATAGAAGCACACAATTTTAGAGCTGGAAACAATGTTGGAAATCATACAGAACAACTCCTTATTTTACAGAGGAAAAACTGAGGTTTGGGACTTGTCCAAAGTAAAATAAAACTGACAGTGGCAGACAGAACTTAAAACTAGTTTCCTCATTCCTAGAGTCCACTACCTAACTTTGTTGAGAGTTTAAGATCCTACTTTATTTATGTTCCCAAGTGAAAAACTTTGAGTTCAAGTAAACAAACAAATATGAAACTTATGAAAATTTTATTTCTATTATGATTAAAGACTTTAAGCCCAAGTATAAGGCTAAATGGGTTTCATGAAGAGATACCATTATTTAATATTAAATTTTTATATACAATGGGCTTCCCTGATGGCTCAGATGGCAAAAAATCTGCCTTCAATGCAGGAGACCTGGGTTCTATCCCTGGGTTGGGAAGATGCCCTGGAGAAGGGAATGGCAATCCACTCCAGTATTTTTGCCTGGAGAATTCCATGAAAGAGGAGTCTGGGGGGCTACAGTTCATGGGGTTGCAGAGTCGGACACGAATGAATGACTAAGCACATATATATAATATGCTCTATTCTTCTAGTCTGCTTCTGTGTTTTCCTTTTTTTTAATTGTGGTAAAATAAAGTTACCATCTTGATTATTTTCAAGTGTATGGTTCAGTGCTGATACATTTACAACATTGTGTAGCTATCAGCATCATATCGCCCCTATAACTCTTTTCTCCTTGTAAAACTGAAGCTCTGTGTTCCATTAAATAGCAATTCCTTATTAATCCTCTCCCCAAATCCCTAGTAACTACCATTATACTTTCCATGATTTTCACTATGCCTAGAGCCTCATATAAGTGGAATCATAGAGCATTTGTCTTTTTGTGACAGGTACATTTGTTCCACTTAGCATAATGTCTTCACGGTTCAACCACATTGTATTAATGGCATATGGCAGAATTTCCTTCCTTTTAAAGGTTGAATAATACTCCATTGTACGTATATAAGATGTTTGTTTATTCATTCATCATTTACATTGCTTCTACCTCTCTGCTGTTTTTGTAAATAAGGCTGCAATGAACATGGGTGTACAAAAATCTCTTTGAGACCCTGCTTTCAATGCTTTTGGATATATACTGAGAAGTGGAATTGCTAGGTTATATGGTAATTCTAGTTTTAGTTTTTCAAAGAACCACCATTTTCCACAGTGGTTGTACCCTTTTCAATCCCTACCAATAATGAACAGGGTTCTAATTTATCCATATCCTCAGCAACACTTGTTAGATTCTGTTTTTTTAAACAGTGTCACTCTAATGCGTGTGAAGGCTACACACATGGGTGGTATCTTACTGTAGTTTTGATTAGAATTTCCCTAATGATTGATAATGTTGGGGATCTTTTCATGTGCTTATTGGTCATTTTTATATCTTTGGAGAAATAGTGATTCAAGTCCTTACTCACTTTTGATTCCAGTTTTTTTTTTCCCTTTCATTGTTGCTGTTGAGTTTTAGGAGTTCTCCATATATTCTGAATATTAATCCTTTATAAGATAGATGATTTGTAGGTATTTTCTCCCATTCCATGGGTTTCCCTTTCACTCAGTTGATTGTTTCTACTATCGTGCCTCATTGCTTATATTTAACTAATCCATAGTTTTATTTGCAGATATTTTTCAATATTTTTCATCACATTACCTCTATATTTAATAATTAATTAGAAATAGATTTTATAAAAATTTTCCTGACAAATATTTTCTGTATATCAAACACAACTACCTTCTATTTCAGATTATAAATTAAAATCTTATCTTAAGATTATACCAAGAAGAAAAAGGCACTGAAAGGCCCATGTTATTACAAGAAAGCTCTATACCAGCCGGCAAAAATTAAAATTAAAACCTCCAATGAGTTCAAGACCAGGGTCTTCTTTCCTGTTGATTATGCCAGTGATCTAATTTTGTTGATTACTCCAGTAATCTAATCTAATTATCTCTCTTCTAATTTTGGGTGCTTATTTGAGACATCCTAGAGTAAAAAAATCCAACAGAATTCCTCTTTTTTTTTTTTTCCTCTCTATCCCCACAAAGCCCTAGAACTAAAAGAAAGGGAAAAGTCAATATCTCTCAGCATCCATGGTAACTATTCTTCCAAAAAGAGAGCCCAGCAAAACCTTTTCGACCCTCCAAATACATGACCATTTTGCCCATGTTTAAACACGCTGACTGACAATGCTGAACTCTTGTCAGACTTCTTCACCCTCACAGTGTCACGCGTTTCCTGCAAATGCTTTTAGGGCTTCTAACAATCTGGGGTCCTTGCTGTCACTCTGGTCCCAATTCACTCTCCACCTAGCCCTCCTGGCTCTAACTCCTGAGACCCTCTCCTGTTCTTGAACATACAAAATTCCTTGTATGTGCCTTTGCACATATTGCTTCCTGACTCATCCCCATCTTTCACCCCAAATTAGCTAACCTCTATTTGTCTCTGGAGCTTGAGCTTAAGTATCACTTCACTGGGGAGATTTTCCTCTACTCCGCGATAGAATACGTCCTCCTTTTACCCAGAACAAGTTTTATAATTACACGATAAATTTACTTGTGTGATTATCTGCTTAATCTCCCCCACAGATAATAAGCTCCATGAAGGCATCATGTCTGTTTTGTCTGTATCCAAAGGGCCTACTACAGTTCCTTGCAGATAATAAGGGTCCCCACCAGTGTTTGTTGAATAAATGAATAAGTTAACCAGTTCAGAAAATAAATGTGATCCCTCCACTATTCATGACTAGGCTCCAATATTTTTACATGCTCTGCCGTCTATGGGGTTGCATAGAGTTGGACACGACTGAAGTGACTTAGCAACAGCAGCACAGCTTCATCCTTACCTGTTTAATTTTCTTTTTCTCCCAATAAAAATATACAACCAGCAGACATTTAACTGAAAAAAATTCTTAAACTTGCTCTCCTACTGGAGTTAGAATGTAATCACTGATATTTATTAAAATGAGTACATACACAACTCATATATACCTAATATGGAAAAAGTTATAAAGGATTCTTTTCTATAGTTCCATATTATGAATTGCTTACCTAAGGCACTTAAAAACACTTTTGGGAATTTCTCTAAAAAAAATCATTGATAATTCTGTGAAATACTCATCTTATAGAAATTGCTTTGAAAGAAGCTTTAAAATCATTTTTTATTTTAAAATAAAGCACATCAAATTATAAATCATGATAGGCCTTGAATGAAATGAATGATCCTCCATTGGAAAAGTAAAGTCAAAACAAAACACAGAATCATTAATTCAAAAGTCAAACTATTTAAGCTGACATAGAGCTGGTCTTAGAAGAATTAGAAACAACAAATCCAAGAAACAGAAAAGAGTGGAAATTTTTTCTAAAACGAGAGTATTTTGCGACTACTCAGTAAGAAACATACATCTGAAATACTTCTAAAAGGTCATAACCAACAGGTTTTACTCAGAAAGCTTTTAAGGTCAACAGTATTAAGGTTATTGGTTTAGAAAGGAACTTTACTGGTTTCTTCGACGGGGAGATTTACGGATTTATTTTTGTTTATTTGATGGTGGTGGACATCAGAGTAACAAGGGAGGAAGATAAAGAAACAGGCACAAATACAGCTTGCCTAGTCCTTCATTATCTTTTTTACCGAAAAGAATTATCATGTGCTCACTTGAGTTTCATAATTTCAATTGTAAAGAGGGAACTAAAATATCTGAATGCTAAGTGACCTGAGTTGGCTTTATAATGATGGGCAAAGCCTAGCACTATGAAGTGGATCATGAAACTTACCTTCTTGTGCACAACAACAGAGGAAGTGGAATTTACTGGGCTGTCATCATCATGCATCATGACAACTTCAGAGCTGGTATCGTCCATGACCTCTTGCATGCTGTTCACGCTGCTGCCCTGGCTGCCTGTGCTCACAGACATGCTTGGGATAGAATGGTTGCTCCCCAGGCTGTCCAATTCCCTGCTCAGGCTTGTTCCATGTTCGCTGTCCTATAAACATGGGGCACTTAGGTTAAAAAAATATGACTGGAGATAAAGCACCAATCCATTGACTAAGCTATTAAGTATATTCAATTTTGCAGTGCCAAGTTGTTTTTCTGCCAAATCTGCAAGATGACACTTTTAATGTAGTAGCTCCACTACTCCACCACCATTTTCAGACATCTCCAGTTCACTGTGATGCTCTCTCCAAGGGCTATTCTGGACATGGGTCATAAGGCTCCAAATGCTGCTACCCTAGGGCTTTCCCCTGCCATATGCAACCATCACATTGTATCGCTACTTGGTAAGCAGAACTAGCCAGGTCAATTTTCTAAGAGAGTTTTCTAAGAGACTTTCAGGAACTCAAGGTGCTAGGGAAAGACTGCAGGCTACTGAACAGGGGATCTCTAGGATAGCTACAAACACGGCAGAGGGCACTTGAAGCTCAAAGAGGATAAAAAGAGTTTTCAGAGATTTGACAAGCAATATGCTCTTTCTGCAAGTCATTATTGAGAAACTTCATATCTGAGCAGGGATATTAATTCTACTGTCCTGGACAGGTAATTAAATTCTGCCTCCCTCAAGCAATTCTATCATGCTTACCTCTGTAATCTTATTAAATAATCTGTTAAATAATACTGGCATTCATCACAACTAGTCCAAAGACTACTATTTGAGAAACGCTAAAATAATTGGAACATATAATTTATCCATCACAGTGGGTATCTTTTGATATAAGATTAAATATTATAATTAAAACAACCTAGCTCCAAATAAACCCTATTTTCAAAGAACCACACTCTGTACCTACATAATTTTAATGAATTGCTACTTACCCATGGCAATACAAGGAATCACTGTCAAAGGTAATTTGAGTAATTTAAAATGATAGATAATACATTATATTTTTAATAGATTAATTTTCCCAATTAAAGGGGCCCATTTGTATATATACAATCAAGAGATTTTTATATTCCAGTTTAGCTTTCTGAATTTTATTTTTATAATTATTGATAAAATGATTTTATTTTCTTTTATATTAAAAAATTAAACTAAAATTCATTCTTCACTCTTTTCTTCTTTGTAATCTATATTTAGAAGAAGAAGAGTCCTTTCTTTAGTTTAAGGCTAATCCCTGCACTAATGCTCTTACTCTTATGCACTTTCTGAGATCCCAACTCCTTAACTATGTCTCTTTCCTCTGTCTTCAATGCCTCTGTCCTGGTTCCTTTCTTTCTGCGTATAAGTATGAAGAGACTTGCCTTATATGTATGTACCTTTCTACATACTGTCCTTTGTCATTTTTCCTTCTTGACCTAATTTATGAATCTTAAAATGACCAACTTTCACTATCTTTACTTTCTTACTTCCCACTTATTCTACAACCCACAGTAAACGACTATTCATCCTAACTATTCCTGTAAAACTGCTTTTACTAAGGTCATCAAGAAGGTCCTACTTGTAAAACCCAGTTCACACTGTTTTTGGTCCTTATTTGACTTGACTGCTCTGTGGCATCTGATGGTATTTGTAGCTCCCTCCTTGAAGCTGTGTATACTGGTAACATTTGTGATGCCTTTATCTCCCAGGTTTCCCTTTCCTTATGTGGCATGGACTCTTCTCATTCGACATTCAACTCTTGATTCATCATCATTTTAATGTTCTTGACCCCCAATAAACTACCCTTTACCTAGACCTCTTTCCTATGTTCTGGATTTGCATTTCCCAATCAAATGCTAGACATCTCTATTCAGGCCTCTTCGACTAATCCTTCTTAAACTATTTGAATGAGAAACCAGAAAGTCATCTTTCTGTAAAAACTCCACCTGTACACTGTGTCAATAGCATATGATGCCAAGACCTTAGACTCAGCAGGCATCAAACTGAAATCATCCTAAACCAACTCTTCCTCCTTGGTTCTTTTCTGTTCTTGGTACTGACACACTCTAGTCACTGAAGCACAAATGCTCAGTCACCATAAGCTCCCCCTCATCTGTCACTGTCAGTGAGAAGCACTGTATTATCAAGTTCACCTCTCTAGTGTTTCTTGATGTTCCTTCTCCCAATTTCCACTGATACTGCCCTTACTACCTCTTGCATGGAAATGTTAACCATTTAAATCCATCTTACATTCTGATGCCAGGATAATCTTCCTAAAGCACAGCACGAAAGTGCCCTGTAACTGCCTGTCAAAAATGACCCACCTCTTCACTAATCCCACCAGCAGATGACTTATTCTGTCCCCACTATGGACCCCAACTGTGTGCTCTACCTCTGTAACACTGTTCATATTTATCTTATTACTTTTTTTCAACCTCTCTTTTGCAACTGTGCATGTCTCTTAAGGCAGAGAACATCAATTGTAATACATTGTTATTCCCCAAAGTGTTTTTCATAGCATCCCAGTCCAGAACTTTTTCACACAGTAGGTACCCTATGAGTGTTCACTAAAAGAAACTCAACTTACTTCTTCATCTTCCTGTGATTCATTCAAGGGTCCATTTCGTGTCTCTTGGAAAAGGATTTTTTTCATTTTCCGGTACTGTAGGTTATCTAGCTCACGAACGGCATCTTTGGTCCTCTGTATAAGGTCAATAAGGACACGAAGTGGACGGTCTCGCCTAACGAAGTCATGCTGATTAAGGGAGATATATTTTTAGGTGCAAGATTTAGATATAAAGACAAAGTAATGTAAAACAGTTCTGTGGATTTTGCAGAGATAATAAGACACAATTTTCATCTCATGTAGCCTCTCATCTTGTATAAATCTCATAAAGCGATAACTATGTTTTTTCTCTTCTTCCTCAAGCCACATTTTGTGGACTTGTCCCAGAATTTACTTGAGACTTCTTGAGGTTTACTTTATTATGCAAGTAATAACAACGACTAGAACTTTAAATAGTAGCTGAGAGCTTGTGACTTTCAACCCTGAAACTATGTAATAAGCAAAAGCAATGCAGAGTATAGAATATTCTTTTTATAATCTGCCTCAATCCTCTTTTTCACCCTACACTACCCTTTTAAAGACAGACTTCTGAATATTTTGTTTTCTGTTTCTGTGGCCATATACAGTGTATGCTTGAAAATGTGGCAGTTATTCCATTTATCTCAGAGGTCAGAATTTTGGCAACTTCATCTTCCCTTTACAGAGCTGTACAATGAGAAATATGGCAAAGGGGTCTCTAAGGGATTAAAATATTCACCCCAAAGTCCGTAAGCTTTTCTTTCTGTAAACAGGCATTTTCAATATTATCAATGATCTTTAACACATATTCTGGTTTCCTGGTTTCTCAGCCAACAGCAGTTTAGAAAAAGGGAACAAAAGTAGGAGAATAGAGGACTGAGAACTGTTAAGAGAGTTACTTGTTGCCAAAAAAAGAGTCCATTGAAAGGTATATGACCATTTGACAGGAGAGAAAAGGAAATTCCATGATTAACACACCAAGCAACCAACCAACCAAATAAAAATGAACCAAGGTTTCTGGGCTATTTTGTAAAGGGGCAGCTGTCCTTCATATACTTTTTTTATACTCCAAGATTTCATGAAATGCTATTATTTCTGAGTAATTAAGAAGTGGCATTATTCATTATGCTTTCTTTAGGAAGGAAGAGAAGCATATAATGTATTTTGACAAGATCACCACACAAAATGATTAAAAGGAGGAGGAGGAAATTTTGTTTTTTAAAGGAAAAGTTTCAGTTATGTGGAAAATTCACTTATGTGAAACTATAATTTGAACATATTGGGAAAGTGAGATATAATGTGGTAGGCCTCTGATGATGGAATGGATTTAATTTCTTTATAAGTTAAACAGATATAAAAGAGGAGCAGGACCACTGTGTGAAAAAAAAATCTGTATGTCTTGTAGTTCTTCACTATGACTTTGCTATCCAGGGAATTGTGGCTTTTCCTCCTATTTTAATAAAATATCTCTTTCTCTGCAAAGAATCCTTTCTGAAAATGAAACACCATTCCTGGAAGGAAGAGTAGCTTGCATATTTGAAGAGGAGAATGCAAGGGAGAAAGCAAAATTATTTGGCTACTTCAGTGCTCGCAATTAAACAAGAGCAAATCAGTTTTTAGTAAACTTCAAGCTATAATCTAGGATACCGAATTTTCTAGAAGTAGCTCTTAGTAATGTTTTTATTTCCAAGGTGAGGAATTTTAGACCCAGAGAGGTTAAGTGATTTACCCAGCTAAACAATGGAAGAGCTGGCCACCCAGGTTTCTTTATCTGAGAGTTTGTTTTCTGGTGGTCTGCTACAGAGTTGATCATGGCATTAACTGTGACAGACACTGTTACCTATTTATCCTGCATTCCAATCTCTTTTCCTTGCCTTTCTTTCTTGAAAGTAGTAAGAAGTATAAGACCTGGACTCCACCTTTCTTTGCAGGTATAATTAGCAATGTGACAAAGTTCTGGCCAAATTCTGAGATACAGGCAGAAACCCCAGAGAAAGGCTTTGTTTTCCAGGAAAAAAAGCAAGGCATAGGAAGAGAAGGCATTTTACTCTTTGACCTGTCTCCTTTTTCCTCCCTGGAATAAAGTCTGAGTCCCAGATACACAGGAGCCATTTTGTGACCATGAAGACAAGTCAAGTACAAAGAATGGCAAAGTGTTAGGGCAGGAAGACAGGAGGAGCTATTGAGCTGCTTACAGGTCTGGACTGCTTCTAACACCTCCTTTCCTAAATCCTGGACTTCTTATTGTGGGAGGTAATTAAACCTTAAAACATTTCAAAATTGATACACCCAATGTCTTAAAAACATCTCACGGCCTTCATTGTAAAGTCTGGCCCTAACAGTCAGTTCCTGCTTGAATTTCTAGGTTCCAATCTAGTCACTCCTATTCCCTGTTCCACTCAATGCAGTGTACTTGTAGATAATTCTTGTCTCTGCCATGGGTTTCACATCTGCATGTCTTTTTCCCTGTTGTTCTGTTTGCCTGCAATCCCATCTCTTCACTGTTCTCCAAACCCATACAGTTGAAAGGCTTGCAGATCATTTTCGAAGAATGCTTTCATTGTTCTTGGAAATATGTTTACTTTAAACATTTAAATAATACAAAGAAATCAATAAAAGACGGTAAAAGAAAATCACTCAAAATTCTACCATCCAGAAATAAATGAAATATCATTTTAGACACTTTCCCTCCCAGTCTCTCTCACTCTCTCAGAATGATGGTATCCAGAAATCATTTTACATGAGAAACTTATTACACATGGTTATTTAAAAAATAATCAACTACATTAAGGTATATTTGAATTTCATAGAATTAGAGGAGTCTGAAATAAGATGACTGCTTAATGTTAGTTGAAATTTCTTCACCAAGAGTTATCAGTTCCTAAAAGGCCCTCTAAAGTTAAGGGGGGAAAAAAGATCATGTAAAGCTTTAAGAGATTAGTTACTTAAAAAAGACTTTGAGTTTAACAACTGTTATTGACCATCTACCCTGAAAAACAGGAAAATCAGTACATTTACATTTCTTTCCTACCCCTACTTCTTTCTAGGTACATTATTATTTTCACATTGTTATTATGTATACTGCCAATGTGTATAACACTCACATTCTGCTTTTTAATCACAGCAATGATTTTACTGCAGTTTGCTATTTAATTCTTTGTGACGGTGACATTTTAACATCAGGAAGAAAATGTTAGGAAAAGATGGATTATTTAAAAAATTCTTGGGAATAATTAGAAAGCCAACTGGAGGGAAAAAAAAAGTTGAATTCCTTATAACAAATTTCTGCACCTCCTCCCTAAATCCCAGAATAAAGAATGTCAAAAGAGAAATAATATTTGTAAGATCTACTACAAATTAACAAGGGAAAAGCCCTCAGACAAATGAGAAAGATCAAGAGAGTTCATAGAAGAGGAAATAGAAATGGCTTGTCAATGGAAGAAAGACAATCTAATTCATAATGAGAAATACAACCTAAAAATGACAGTGAGAAAAGTTTTCCACTGAACTGATTAGAAGGTCAAAAAGTTTTGGTATTTATACTTTGCTAACAGGACCATAAATTGGGGCATCCTCTTTGGAGTAAAATTGGCAACACCTTTTTAAATTTAAAATTCACATTCCATTTGATTAGCAATTTCATTTCTAGGAATTTATTCTTTGGATATCTGTACATACAGGTACAAACTGACATATGTGTAAGGATATTTATTGTAGAACAGTTTGTAACAGCAAAAGACTGTCAACACCATAAATGAGTTGGTTATAAAAACAATCATCCATCTGACTATATAATGGAGTCCTTAGAGACGATGAGATAGTACTGCATGTAGTAATATAGAACAATATACAAAACACACTGAAAGTTAAAATATTCAGGTAGAACAGCTTGAGACCATTGGTTCAAAAATTTAAAAGGATATTTACTTACATATGTATAGAGTATTTCTAGAAGGGCATGTACAAAATTGGTGACAGTGGTTGCTAACTCTAGAGAAGGTAACTGAATGGGAAGGTTTTCCCACTTTTCATTCTCTCTCTTCCACTGTATTTTTATCTTTTGAGATCTGTATTACCTATTCAAAATGAAGAATGTAGTCTCTTTACCATGCTAAACAAACACACAAACTAGTAGTGAATGAATAAGTGAATGAATATTGGAGAGCAAACTTAAATTCAATGATCACCACCAGTTCTTTCACCAGTTTCTCCAGTCCCTAATTCACTCTTTCTTCCTTCTTCTCTCCTTCCCTCTCTCTTTCTCTCTTGCTTTTTTCTTTCATTGATAAATTGGCTGGATTTCCTTATCAAGCAATTGAAAAAAAGCTTTAAAGAAAACTGCTTAAAATTTGTGAGGTGTGAAAATGTCCAGCTGCATTTATAAATGAAGAGCCCCTTAGCTGAGTCACAAATCCATGGTTTACATTTTCTTTTCCTTAGAACTTTGTAAATACTGTTATACAGTTTTCTGGCTTTGAGTGTTCCTGAAGAGGTAGATCTGAAGCCATCTGGTTTTTCCAGCCCCAAATAAATTTTTTTCAGCCTATTATGAATCTTTCTTTATTGTTTGAGTTTAGAAACTAGATATGGGTAGGATTTCTTGATCACTGAAGATCAGTTTCACCTCCCTAGAAATGCCTTGTCTAAAACAGCAGCTCCTGTCACTCTTTATCCCAGTCCTTGCTTTATTTTTCTGACATTATATCAAATTATTTGTTTGTTTTTTCACTCCTTCATTAGAATATAAGTTCCAGGAGGGAAGGGACTATCTTTTTCTTTGTACCACTGTATGATTTTCAGTGTTTATAAAAGTGCTTGGCACCCAGTAGACAATCAGTAAACATTATTGACTAAATATTAAGCTTACTTGATTTGGTCCACTGAATAAAATAAAGAGTAAATCAGGGGACTTTCCTGGTGGTCCAGTGGCTAAGACTCGTGCTCCCAAGGCAGAGGGCATGGGTTTGATTCCTTGTCAGGGAACTAGATCCTGTGTATCACAACTAAGATCTGGCATGGACAAGTATATATATATATATATATATATATGTGTGTGTGTGTGTGTGTGTGTGTGTGTGTGTGTGTGTGTGTGTACACTTAAGTAAAACAAATAAAATAAAGATCCTAACATGTATTTTCAAAAAGTATATCTTCAGATATATCTTTAAATATCTTCTATTCCATGTGTTTTGCTTTCTTTTTTAGGAATAATAGGTTGAAATATAGATCTCCTCTGCCTTCCACAAGTCATCTTTTCTGTAATCATCTTTAGAAATTTTTTCTTCTTCATTTAATTTTATTTTCCTCATGCTATCCATCATTGGAAATACCCTATATGGGTGTGTTTATTATATTAGTTTGTTTATGATATGATTTGATACGATATCATCTATCTTAAAATTTTTCTCATTCATTTTATTTTTTTACCTCAGCATATTGGTTTTTTATATCCTTTTGTTGTCTGTTCCCTATCATCTTAGAAGGCTTGTAGCATCTTTTTCTTTGAGGCATTTTTTTTGCTTCTTAATTTACAGATCAAATTTATAATTTTTTTCCTTTTTTTTTTTCTTTCTCTAAACTGCTGTTTGTGTCCGGTATTTTTAAATCTTTGCTTACTTCAAAATAATAAAGACACTGTCTGTGTTTCTGGTATTCTATTGTCTATAGTTCATGTTTAGAACATGTGATGGTTCTACACCAAAAGAGAATAAGGTAGAGTCCATTGCCTTGTTGCTTCTGTCACCATATTCCTGTGACTTGTTTCTCATAAGAATAAAAAACTTACTTTCAGGTAGAAAAGCTAGTCAGCTTCAGACCTATCTCTTCAGGATACTCAAAGCCAGAAAATAACAGAATAAGATTTCTGAGAAAAAGAAAATATAAACCAAGAATCTGTGACACTTAGCCAAGGTGCAATTATGAAGGCAGCTGACACATTTAACCTTCACAAATTTAGTCAACACAATTCTGAGTTTTTCTCAAAACAAAGAAAGTAACAAAAAAAGACTAGAAAACACACATGCAGAAAAAGATTGAAGAAACCTGGACTATTCTGTGGCCAATAAAAGACATTTATATTGTAAAAAAAAAACTCCCACATACTTTACTGATATTAATGGAACACTGCCTATGTACACAGAGCCTATAATACAAAGTTACATGAAAACAGATGCTCAAAAATGCTATATTTAAATCAAATGAATGCAGTTAACATAGTACTTTTGTCACCAACATGTATGATGCAATGCTGTATAAATATCTGTATTATATATTTATCACATATCTTCACTGCCTGATGATTTGGCAACAACCTAACTGAAATCCTAGAGTTGGTATTTGAATCACTGGCAGACTGTCCTGAAAACTTTGCACTAAAGTTCAGGCAGATATTAGTCACTGGAATATCACAGTGATGACCAGAGCAAGGAGAAATGTTCTTTGTCATAAGGCAAAAATGGTGGGTGGGGTGGGGTGGGCAGAAAAAGGGAAAAGATGGGGGGGAAAGTATCCATGAGGAATATATAGCATATCAGTTCAGTTCAGTTCAGTTGCTCAGTTGTGTCCGACTCTTTGCGACCCTGTGGACTGCAACATGCCATGCTTCTCTGTCCATCACCAACTCCTGGAGCTTACTCAAACTCATGAACATCGAGTTGGTGATACCATCCAACCATCTCACCTCTGTCGTCCCCTTCTCCTCCCACCTTCAATCTTTCCCAGCATCAGGGTCTTTTCCAATGAGTCAGTTCTTTGCATCAGGTGGCCAAAGTATTGGAGTTTCAGCTTCAGCATCTGTCCTTCCAATGAATATTCAGGACTGATTTCCTTAGGATGGACTGGTTGGATCTCCTTGATGTCCAAGGGACTTTCAAGATTCTTTTCCAACACCACAGTTCAAAGTATCCATTCTTCAGTGCTCAGCTTTCTTTACAGTTCAACTCTTATATCCGTACATGACTACTGGAAAAACCATAGCTTTGATTAGATGGACTGTTGTTGCCAAAGTAATGTCTCTGGCTTTTAATATGTTGTCTAGGTTGGTCATAGCTTTTCTTCCAAGGAGTAAGTGTCTTTTAATTTCATGGCTGCAATCACCATCTGCAGTGATTTTGGAGCCCCCCAAAATAAAGTCTGTCACTGTTTCCACTGTTTCCCCATCTATTTGCCATGAATTGATGGGACCAGAGGCCATGATCTTAGTTTTCTGAATGTTGAGTTTTAAGCCAACTTTTCCACTCTTCTCTTTCACTTTCATCAAGAGGCTTTTTAGTTTCTCTTCACTTTCTGCCCTAAGGGTGGTGTCATCTGCATATCTGAGGTTATTGATATTTCTCCTGGCAATCTTGATTCCAGCTTGTGTTTCATCCAGTCCAGCATTTCTCATGATGTACTCTGCATATAAGTTAAATAAGCAGGGCGACAATATACAGCCTTGACGTACTCCTTTCCTGATTTGGAACCAATCTGTTGTTCCATGTCTGGTTCTAACTGTTGCTTCTTGACCTGCATACAGATTTCTCAGGAGGCAGGTCAGGGGGTCTGGTATTCCTATCTCTTGAATTTTCCACAGTTTGTTGTGATCCACACAATCAAAGGCTTTGGCATAGTCAATAAAGCAGATGTTTTTCTGGAACTCTCTTGCTGTTTCAATGATCCAATGAATGTTGGCAATTTGATCTCTGGTTCCTCTGCCTTTTCTAAATCCAGCTTGAACATATTGTGATAATCTTGCTACTTCTATGCCTAGCTACTGTCTCTGGATTTTAAATGACAAGGCATGTGTTCTAATGCAGTTTGTCATGATAAGCTGCCACAAGAATGATTTACTATATTTCACTAAAACATGTAACTCCCCCTCCTCAAATATAAATTTGAAAAATTACCCGTAACAGTTCCGCTGATGTTGGCCTTTCCTGAGGCATTTTCTGCAAGCAGTAATCAACAAATCTCCTGAAGGAATCTGTCCTGTGTGTGCAAATACATTGAAAGAAAATAAAATTAGAGCCTGTAGAACACACTGATCATTTTAAATAATTTTTATTCAAGGGAAAACTTTTTGTTTTGGGAGATTTTTATTAAAATACTTTGGAATATCAGGAGAACTGACCCACTTTCAAGTTTGAGGTATCTAAAATTAATTTTTTAGGATAATGAATGTGGACAGTTTCAAGTCAGTCAATACATAAATGTATCTTATGATATAAGCAAAGTCAAACTGTAATATATCTCAGAAAATGAAAAATACTATATTTATATAAAAAAATTTTGTATACATTTTTTTCTCCAAAGATAACAGCTCTCATAAGTCTAAAGCCTATATTCTTCATGACAAATTGGTAACTCTTTCATCACCCACAACCTATAACCAGGTAGTAAAACTTGAAGTATAAGGGACAGAGAACCTAGCAGTATGCTCTCTGGATGAAAATGCCTTCTATCTAGAAAATTTCATTCTGTCTACTCTTCTTGGATATTGCCATTTTACTGTACCTCTGTGATTCCAACAGTCATCAAAATGTTATAATTTTAAGCAAGGAACAAATCACCTTCTGAGTAGATAGTATGTGTTCTGTCTTAACACATTTAAATACGTATATAATAAAGAAAAAAATGACAACTAGAATAATAAAGACATCAGAGAGGGTACTTCATCCTTGCTGAGAAATGATAAGACTGAGATGATCAATATAAGACCATCATGACTTAGAGACTAGACTTGTTAGGAAGGTAGCAGGGCATTTATGTACCTGGTAGAATTTCAGTTACTACACATATTAATACAGTACAAGTCATAGTGAGGGCAGAAATACTGTGTGTGTGTAAAAAATTCAAGCTTATAAAGCATCAGTGTCCATTATCATAGCACGCAATGAAGGAATGAAATGATTTCTAGCTCAGATATTTAAAAATATAATTTAGTGAAAGTGCCAAAAACATATGGTGATTTTCTTATAGATTTAAAATGACAGCTCAGTCTTACCACTTATTAGACTGTAACGTGGGGGAGTCATTCTGGGCAATGTGATATAAGGCACTCATGGCATTCATGTTGAAAAGAGGGGGCTTCCGTTCCGCTGAAAGAAGAGAAACACGATAAAGCAATTCTTGAAAGACATTAAGCAGATGGAGAAATATGGACTGTGAGCAAAGCTTGGCCACTAGCTTGTTATTATCATCATGCTGTATAATCTACTTATTGTAATCTCTAAGGTTGCTCAGGATAGCCATTCAAAAGAAGCTGCTGGCCATCTTAAAGTACACTGGAAAAGCTCCAAACAGAATCCATTTCAAGAAAGTAAAAAAATTGTTCCTATGTATCTTCAAAAAGCTGAACTTTGTTTTCCCACAATAGGTACAAACATCTTTGTGTGTTATTTCAAATAAAAATGTGTATTCACTGAAAACAATCAGAAAGCAGAGCAGTTGAATTAAAAAAAATTATGGAACATCTTAATCATCACCAACAGAGTATGGGAGATAAAGTAATTCAATCCAATAAATACCATTTGAAGGCTCATCCAGGCCAACGAACTGGTACAAGTAGGGGTGGAGGGGAAAAAGGAGGATAAATGTAAGCAAGGTTTGGTCCATCCACTTTCTAAGGAGAAACTCACTGAGTCAGTTACTCCACTTCAGCCCACCGTGAACTCTTTGGAATTTCTATTGCCCTTTTAGTGAAGTGCTCACTTGGCATGCACTCTCCTAATGCTTTTACATAAACATACAAATATTTCCTCTCAACACAAATCATAAACTCATAAGAGAAAGATCTTATAACATTAATACTCTTGTTCTTTTATTTATTCTCTAGCATATGTAATAAGATGCTATTCACATATAACGTGTTCCACTTATTGACCAAAGGAAAGAAACAAGGTTCTAGTTCTTAGTAGAGTTAATTTTACGCTATTTACTAGTTATGTCACAGAAGATAAATCACTATCTCGTTCCACCGTGCTTATCCTAATGGATTCTTGATATAGTTCCCCTTTGTAATTCATAATCTGATCTCAGGTTTCATCAGAGCATCTTGGTTTTTAAGTAAAGATTTAACCACTTTTAAAAAAGTGAATCCAGCTTATTCTATGCAATTCTAAAAAACAGAACAAGAAGTAAGGGCAGGGAACAAGAAGTTACAGGGAAGACATTTTTACTCATAGAAGGAAGAACTTCTGAAAAGCCAGAGTGGTAAAATAAAACCAAAAAACCCCACGAAACCCAGAATGAATAATGTTGAGATAGTGAACTTTAAGCTCTTGGCAGAGTTCCAGTAGAAGCCAACTATATTTATCAGTGATCCTCTGGAGGGGCCTCTTATATTCTTAACTGAATGATCTCTGATATCTTTGAAATGTGACAGTCTATGATTCGATAAATATTCGTTATTAACTTCTCAGTAGGATACTTTACACTTAACTAGATATCAGTATTATAGGGACATGCACTGCTAACAAGTGGAAGTTTGAAAGTTGCAGTGTGGACAAAGGGATTTTATACCTGTTTCAAGCATGGAAGGCAAAAAAAGTCTCAGATTTATTTTATTTATCAGGAGGTAGATCTGAAAAAGTTTCTAGAGCTTGGCCTTCTGATAGCTTCAAGTATTTGAAGCCATGTGGAAGCAGGAACTCATCATGTAACCATCAATGGATTCCCACCGTTCTTAGGACAAAGTCTAGATTCTTTAACAAAGTCTCCTGGCCTTTACTAACACCACCCTGCCTACCTCCAGCACATCATTCTGAGAAGCATTCCCCCCTCCTCCCCCCACCCGTTCTCATGCATATGTTGCTTCACTGAAAGAACCAAGGTCAGAGCTTTTCACACATGTTGCTTTCTATCTGGTCTCCCTTTTCACTTTTGTTCCTTAGACTTCACCTGGTTAATTCTTCCCAGTACTTCAGGTTTCACCTTAAATAAAGTTGCATTTCTGTGTTAGCTTAATACATATTTATTCAAGGCTTTTTATATGCTTACAATCTCTTCCTTAGGGAACCTCTGAAGAATAGGTGTCCCACTAGATTTTGTCACTGCAAATTACATTTTAACTTTTTACCACCTATCACAACCATAACTAATTATTTATGTAATTCTTTACTTTATGTGTATCTTCCTTGCTAAATTTCACTAAGGACAATGTCTACTATGTTCATCTCTGCATTCTCACTACTGAGTATAGCATCTGCTATATATTTTTGGTGGCCCCAAAATACCTCTAAAATAAATAAATAAAGGTTAAGCAAATTAAGACAAAGAAGAAATTTTGTCAACAATGAATCTTTGTGCAGCAAGAAGTCACAAAGATGACTGAGAAGTGACTAACTCTTGGGGCTTACATCAGATACTATGCAGTGGCTTCATTCACATTAGAACAGTAGGAATCCTCTCACTGGCAAAAGGTACACAATTCAGCTCAGAACATGAAACTGCACAGGAGAAACAGTAAGGAAGGGGAAGTAAAGAAAGAACAAAGCAGAAATTTAGAAAGAGGAGGATGAAGGAACAACAAAACCAAATTCAATTATGATAAGGCTCCAAGATCTGTCTTTTAAATAGATCTCAGTGCCTCTTCAATAATCCTGTGTATTTTATAAAGATAGTACTGGTATTTCAATTTTTAAAAAATTTTTTAAAAGGAAGAAGCTCTGCAAGACTAAATATATCCCTGTCTCCTCAACATACAACATTCATCTATTAACACAAACAGTGAGTGGCAATAAGAAAGTGAATGGAAGAAAAAAATTCCAGGCAGAGAAACTATGTAACAACATTTATGTTCTCCTGCCCCCATCCCTTGGAGAATTCATTTCTGAAAAGTCAATTCCCTATCAATGTTGATGAAATATTTGCCAGCTTCTACTATGATCTGTGCTCATGAACTAAGTGTCTGTAGATTAAAGAGAAAAGTATCAGATTAACCTATTCTTGAAATAATCTCAAAAAATAAAGTATCTGGTGACTGGAGAAATTTAATGTCCAAGAATTTTCCAAGGATGCATGAATTTAACTAGTTTTTTCAGTGACAGATCAAGTTAGCAAAGATAATTTGTAAAACAGGTTTAACCACTCAGGAATCTTGAAGCTTGAGCCAGGAAAGAGGGATGGTGCCAGTAAAAGTATCATCATCTTGCTTTCTGATAATACCTCAGTGATTAAATGTACAGATTAGGGGGCTTCTTAAGACTATGCACTTCTATAGAAGAGATATCATAAGAAAAGGGGGCAACATATTATTCAGTCACTACAACTTGCACTGTAATTTCAACAATAAAAGCACAATTTAAAGTATACTGTTTGTATGTGAAATTTCATTAAACCTCAAACACACAGAAAACTTAGAAAAATTATTGCTTATCATTACATACGCAGTGACTTCACTTTTACTTTTCACTTTCATGCATTGGAGAAGGAAATGGCAACCCATTCCAGTATTCTTGCCTGGAGAATCCCAGGGGTGGGGTGGGGGTGGGGGCCCTGGAGGGCTGCCATCTATGAGGTCGCACAGAGTCGGTCACAACTAAAGCGACTTAGCAGCAGCAGCAGCAGCACATATGCAGCAGTTTAATCATCTTTCATGTAAAAAAAAAATACCCTTCTTTTATATGTCCATTAACAAGACTAATGGAGAAGGAAACGGCAATCCACTTCAGTATTCTTGCCTGGAGAATCCCATGGACAGAGGAGCCTGGTGGTTTACAGTCCATGGGCTCACAAAGAATCAGGCATGACTGAGTGACTAAACAACAACAATAAGACTAATGACAAGGAAATAGAGATGTTATGGTAAAGCTGTCAAAAAGGTACTTGTATGGTTTATTACATTACCAATATAATACGTTTTGAATAATTGCTGAGAACTTTAATATCCTTGGTAACAATTTTATTTGATGAATATTAACTGAGCATGTACTATCATCCTTGGAATCTAAGATGTCATTGACAATAAGCTGCATCGCAATTTAAGATGCACCACTATTTTATGTATAACTTAGAACAAAATGCTGCCAATTATAATCATGAAATGCTGTTGCCTATAAATGCCTTCCTGTTTAAAGAGATGTTAAAATGTAAATTAAAAATTTGATGAAATATGACATATATTACTAGGATTATGCTGATGATGCCTAACATTTACTGAACACATACTATACACAAGATTTAATAATAAGCACATTAAGTCCATATTTTCATTTAATCTAGAGAATCTGCATAAGGTAGGGGATCTTATTAGGCAAATCTCATAGAGAGTTAAAACATCTTGACCAAAGTCATACAACTAAGAAATGGCAGAGCCAGCACTAGAACTCAGGTTTATCTGACAACAGAGCCTGGGTGCCCTTAGGAATAAAGTGATACTGTCATCTAGTAATTCGAAGGAACAGCTGTTGTGGAGGATAAGACAATTTGAGAGAAAGTTACTTTGTTCTTTGATTCAGTAAATCATTTTATAAAAGGCAATCAAAGTTAGGTTGATATAGAGAGCATGTTGTTATATTTATTTCAATTTATTTTTATAAAAAGGTAAAATCAGAAATTAAGCACATACGAGGGACTCTCAAGAAGGAAATGGCAACCCACTCCAGTGTTCTTGCCTGGAGAATCCCAGGGACGGGAGAGCCTGGTGGGCTGCCATCTATGGGGTCACACAGAGTCGGACACAACTGAAGTGACTCAGCAGCAGCAGCAGCGACTCTCAAGAGAGGAAATACCAAGGAATCTCCTGGTACCTGCACTTATTTTGCCAATATCCACTGCTGTTTGAAATTCTAGTCATTATTACATCTACAGTGTATTAAAAAGCAGAGACATTACTTTTCCTACAAAGGCCTGAATAGTCAAAGCTATGGTTTTTCTAGTTGTCATATACAAATGTGAGAACTGGACAATGAAAAAGGCTGCATGCCAAAGAATTGATGTCTTTGAACTGTGGTGCTGGAGAAGACTCTTGAGAGTCCCTTGGACTGCAAGAAGATTAAACCACTCAATCCTAAAGGAAATCAACCCTGAATATTCACTGGAAGGACTGATGCTGACGCTCCAATACTTTGGCCACCTGATGTGAAGAGCCAACTCATTGGAAAAAACCCTGGTGCTGGGAAAGATTGAAGGCAGGAGAAGTGGGTGACAGAGGATGAGATGGCTGGATGGTATCACTGACTCAATGGACAAGAATTTGAGCAAACTTTGGGAGGTGGTGACGAACAGGGAAATTTGGCGTGCTGCAGTCCACAGGGTCGCAAAAAGTCAGACATGACTGACTGAACAACAGCATGTCTACATAGTATAAAAATTGAGTGATGATGATCTTGAATCATCATTAAAGGGTATGTGCCAAATCCATATTATAGTTTAAAAAGATTTAGCTAAGAAAAAACTTGTTAAAACAATAGGTGGGCACTAATTAGTGGTAATGTTCAACTCGGGGGACATCCTTGTAAAGCGCTGTAAGTGAGGAGGTGCTGCTATTGTTTTAGCATTACAAGTAAAATTTTGATTCATTTTAGAATATAAATGACAAAATAGGAATAATCCTTTCTTCTAAAAAAATAAGTAGATATAACTGTTATTCTTCCATTCTCCAAAATTTACTATTCTGAAATGATATCTCTTACATCTACTAGTATATATATATGCTCATAAAAACATATAAAGTTGCTTATGAAATTTTCATAATTGGTATCATACTGTATCTATACTGTTGTGATGGTTTTTGTTCATTAACTATTCAGTGTTGTGATTTGAGATTTATCCATGATGACACATGTAGATCCAGTTCATCCTTAACTGTGATATGCTATGCATGCTTGCATGCTAAGTTGCTTCAGTTGTGTCTGACTCTGTGCAACTCCATGGACAGCAGCCCACCAGGTTCTTCCATCCACAGGATTCTCCAGGCAAGAATACTGGAGTGGGGTGCCATTTCCTTTTCCATATATATATGTGTGTGTGTGTGTATATATATATATATTCTCCATATATAGTAACTCCATAGTTACTATATAACTGTGATCTAGTAATCCATAATTAATTTAGTCATTCTTAGCATAAGAATTTATGTTGTTTCCATCTGTTCTTGCTTCTACAAACAAGGTTGAAGCCTTCCACATTTTCTAGTGTACATGTATAAAATTTCTAAAGTGTATACATAGAAGTGTTTGTTAAGTCACTGACACTGCTTATCATCCTTACCAGATGTTGCCAACTTGCTCTCCAACATGGTTATACAAAATACACTCCTATCAATAGTATTTGGGAGTTTCTGTTTCTTTAGCAGCTTCTCTTCTGCCTTTAAAAAATTATACCAATCTGATAAATATAAAATGGTTTTACTTTGTATTTCCCTGAACACCAAATGAGGTGGAGTATCTTCTGATGTTTGTTGTTCATTTACGCTTTCTTTTCAGTTCTAACTCCTTGATCATACTCATTGCCCATTTTTCTGCTTGGCAGTTTGTTGTTTTCTTTTTAATAAAGAAATTTGGTAAAGAAATTATGAGAATTCTTCATAAATTTGGGGCCAATACTCTGTTAGTTAGTTATGTTTCAAATACTTTCCATTAGTCTATACTTTTCTTTTAATTTTTTGTGTTATATATAGCTTTATATTTTAGAGCATTGGGTTGGTCAAAAAGTTAGTTTGGGTTTTTCTGTAAGATCTTATTGCTGGAGGTATTCCCTAATATGAAGTTTTATCTGGGACTGCTCTCTATGTAGATCAGTTTTTAGATTCTGATCTTTGATAAGCCTGCTATTACTTTCCCAGAATTCTCTTATGTAAGTTGGAATGTAAATTAAGTAATGGATATTACTATGAAGGAAGGACATATGTCATCATTTGTAGTATGGAGAATGGATATTTTTCAAATATTAATACCAACTAATGTATATTCTTACACTGGTTAGCTGCCATATCTGCTCTAACTCTTTTACTTAAAACAATAACATGAATATATAGCAGAGAGAGAAAGCAATCTTATGATGTTATAACAAAGCATAGAAAAAATATAATAAATTCACATTACCTAGCACATATGTACCAGGAACTCATTAAATATTTAATAATAGCTAGATAAGTGAATTTGCAATTGTAATAAGGAGTGATTCTCAAAAGTACAATGGAAACAGCTCTTTGCTCACCCATTTCAATGCAGGTGATCCCAAGTGACCAAATATCAACTTTCCCATCATACTGTCCTTCATCCATAGCTAAGATCACCTCTGGAGCCATCCTGCCGAATATAACTCACAAAATTCAAGTTGCAAATTAAAAAGAAAATTTACTTAATAGATTCAATGAAACAGCTGTTTTTGAGCAAATTCTCAAGTTTTATCTGATAAAGTTATCACTTCTTTACACAAACAATTTTATAAAACACTACTGAAAATATAAAAATACACCCAGTGATTTACATGAAACAAAACATCATTTTCAACAGGCCTTTTACTATCCTTTGATCTTGGCTAAGTTACTTAACCTTTCTCTATATCAGTTTCCTCATCTGTAATATGCAGAGAATTTTATTAGCTACCTCAGAAATATTTGTAAAAGATCAATATGTATGAAATACTTAAACTACTTTAAACAATATGAAAAACACTTCATGCAATTACATAAAGCAATATATAATCAGATATTTCCAAGATGTTATAAGTTAAAAAACAAATAAACTGGCTACAGTAATGGATATTATTTTGTTTGTCCATAATGGATTTTCATTAGGAGTGTAAGGATTATATAGTTTAAGATGATTTGTTCTCTATTAGTGTGTGTAAGTAGTTGCATAGTAGATGTTATTTGATGGTGGTGGGAAAACATTTAAATAGTAGCTGATTTTTTTTTAGTAGGCAAGTAAGTTCCCAGGGGTATAAGTCATTCCCCAAGGTATAATGAAATTTCAATATGTCTATAGGAAAGGAGTCTTGAATAGAGTGAGATGAAACTTTAAGTCAGAATCACAAGTGAGATAAAGTATCAGAGAATTCAACAGAAGTAAGAACATGGATTTCTTTCATTGAAAGGTAAAATTTATGCTCATTGGCTAGAAAAGGCTAAAGAAATTACCTTGTTTTTGCCTAGGGACTCTGCCTGAAGAGAAAAGTTCAAAAGAAACTTCAAATGAAATATAAAACCTGAGCTTGGTCAGTGAGTTGATAATCCTACTCAGTTTACACACAGTGACATCAATCTTATTTGAACAATTTAAAGTCACTGGAAATTTTATACTCAGTCTAAGTGTTTCTTTTTTGCTAGTGAGGTTTCTATCCTTCCTAATGAAATCTCGTTTGAGGCACATGGTGAGACACTGTGGAAAAAAAAAAAAAGAAACAACCAAAACCAGTGCTATGAGTCCAACTTGTTTACACACACATATTGTAAAACTGTTGTGTTTTCTAATTTCACATACCAGTAAGGTGTGCCCACGAAGGAGTTGGCAGGAGAAGCCATTGAGGCAGATCCAAAATCAGCTAGTTTCACCTGACCTGGCTCTGTTAGAAGAATGTTTCCTGCTTTAATATCCCTGTAGGAAAAAATAAGAGGGTTAGAAAATTACTTTTCAATTTTGATTATGGAATAGGTCAAAGCATGCAATTAATAAGACAAAAAATTTATTAAAAAAAAAACTTGCTCAGATAGCCAGAAGGGGATTTAGTAATTACTGCAAGTTATAAAGGAGACCAAATTCCTTGGTGTACTTACTGGTAGGTCATAGTAATTATTAAAAGATACAGCTTCCTTCAGAGGAATGAAACGAGAAAAGAGGCAGACATGGCAGACAAGGAAACCTACTCAGTTCCTACACTTACAAAAGCATATGAGCTGCTAAATTCAGTCATCAACAGTATTCCTCATGCTGGGAAAATTGGTGCCATTTGTAACACTTTTTTTCTTTTCTAAATTTCACGACATTTTTTGAGTCTAAACAAACCTTTAATGACTCTGAATTGACTACCTGCCAATAAACCTCAGCTACACACATACCTTTTCTTTCTTGCCTGTGACCCTTTCTCTCTGCCTTTAATTGTAACTGCAACTCTAAGGCATTTGAGGGTACAAGTTATAGAGAACGTGTTATTTTAAAAATAACACTGTACAGTAAAAAGAAGACCCTGAAAGATCAAAACAAACAAGGATTAGGGGTTAAGAAATTGCATTTCTATTGCATTATTACAAAGAATCTCAACTAGTTACTATTAAAGCTATTAGAAGTTTTATGCAGCAAAAAGTTAAAAAAACATGATTTTAAAAAATTCAATCTCAAGTGGTTACTACTAAAGCTATTAGGAATTTTATGCAGCAAAATTTTTAAAAAATATGATTAAAAAATTCAATCTTCAGTATGAAAATTTGGATGAGAAGATGTGGATGTACTCTTTATTCTTTTTAAAAAAGGCATGAGGTGTAATGAGTACTAGGAACTAAGAATTATACACTGATGGGCAATGGAAAGATAAAGAAGAGGGAATGAGGAAAACTTATGTCAAGTTGAAAATAAAAGGTTCAAATGCTCCCAAAATAACTTTTCCAAAAATCTTCCCTTGAAAATTCAGTTTCTTTCCTCATGATGACATTAGGCATTGGCAGAGAGAACTAAAAAAAAAAGAAGCATTATTTAATTCTCATACAACAGAAGAATTTCTTTTCTCTAACACTGACTTTCCTTTTAAATCAAAACAATAAGAATCTGAATTTATTTTTAACTAAATAAGTTTTTTTTGTCTTTTCAATTCCATTTATATATTAAAAGATAAAGTGTAATATGGAACAAAACATTAATGTGCAAATTAAGGTAATAAAGGCACAAAAAACTGAACTGTGACTTTTATAAACAGAAGCAAGCAAAACTATCAAAAACAAGTTGACATTCAGTAATGGCACCTTATATACATTCATTTTAAAGCTGTCAAATCTATAGAAATTATAGTTAAATTAATTTTATCAATGTTTATTAGTCATGGGTATGATCATTCTTCATCCTTACAAATAAGCCAAACTTGTGGCAGGAATTTTGGTCGGTCTGTCTTGAGGGAGTTCTGTTTTGCAGTATGTACCAGTAACTGACAATGGCTACTCTAGGGCGATGAAAAAAGAAGCAAAAAGAGAACCTATGACTTAATAGTTTCATTTCTTCCTGGTAAATGTAAATTTTTTTCTTATGACTTTAAGCCATCTCAGACCCTTTATGCCTATCTCATAAACCACTACTTGGCCACCATTCATTAAAGTAACAGTACTAGAAGTTCTTTACTGAGATAAGGAAAAACTGGTAATGACATCTTTGTTTAGAAATTAGTGCTGGGAAGTAGGTTGGAAAGGAGAGAGTGGGGCTATGACAAAGAAAATGTAACTTAGAGGGAAGCCTTGTGTTAGGCATTAAAAAATCTGAGTTCCAATCTATTACATAAATACTAGGAAACTATGGGCTAGTTATTTAAATTGTTCTAAGTCTCAGTTTCATCATCTGCTAAAATGAAGATGATAATACCTTCCTATATATCTATATGGACTAAAGAAATGCAAAAAATTTTAAATTGATAGAATAGCATATATTCACATGAGACTGATTTGTTATTTGCAACAGGAAAAGAAGAACTCAGCTAGAAAATAAACATATGCAAGCAATGCTAATTTTCTTTTCTTTTTTTCTTGACACAGTATCAAAAGGTTGCTGGGCTCTTCTTCAAATTTCTCTGCAACATTAAGCCTGGAGAATAGTTACCTAGAGAACAGGGATGATATTAAGTCTTTACGGATATACGGGAGAGACGAAGAGATAAGAACTAAATTCTGGCAACTTTACTCTTTACATTCAGAAGCAGCAGCAATCTGTTTGCTTCCCATAAATCCTCAGGCACCCTAAAAATTGGAGCATGCACTAATTTTCAAGGTTCCTTGAACAGACAGTCCTGTAACTGAAATGAAAATGTAACTGGTCTCTAATCTTACCTATGAATCAATGCATGAGAATGCAGGTAGGCTAGCCCCTGCAAGGCACCATGAGTAATGGCAGCGATCTCCACTTCCTGAAGTGGTTTCTTATGAACTGAGGAAGGAAAAAAAAAAAAAGCCAGGAGTGGATGATCAGTTTCATTCCTATTTTTATTATCTTATATAGCAATACGAGATTGAATTATGTATTTTCTTAAATGACAATTTGAAAACACATTCACCTAAATACATAGGATATATATTTCCTATAGAATAGCAGTAAAAAATCAGCTAACAGAAAACTCAACATAAAAACAAACTCCTTCAAAATAAAACAAAGCCTGATATTCACTGTGCTGCTGTGCTGTGCTGTGCTCAGTTGTGTCTGATTCTTTGCAACATTATGAACTGTAGCCCTCCAGGCTCCTCTACCCATCGGATTCTCCAGGCAAGAATACTGGAGTGGGTTGCCACTTCCATCTCCAGATACTCACTGTAAGGAACTGTTAATTTACTTGTCAGTTGCAAGTCAAAACCATACTGATTCCAACTGGCCAGGTCCAAATTTACCAGTCCTGCTGACACTTTAAATGCCTAGAGTGTTTTCAGTTCAGTTCAGATGCTCAGTCATATCCAACTCTCTGTGACCCCATGGACTGCAGCACGCCAGGCTTCCCTGTCTATCACCAACTCCTGGAGCCTACTCAAACTCATGTCCATCCAGTCGGTGATGCCATCCAACCATCTCATCCTCCATCATCCCCTTCTCCTCCCACCTTCAGTCTTTCCCAGCATCAGGGTCTTTTCTTCGCATCAGGGGGCCAAAATATTGAAGTTTCAGCCTCAGCATTTGTCCTTCCAATGAATATTCAGGACTGATTTCCTTTAGGATGAACTGATTGGATCTCCTTACAGTCCAAGGAACTCTCAAGAGTCTTCTCCAACACCACAGTTCAAAAGCATCAATTCTTCAGAGCTCAGGTTTCTTTATAGTCCAACTCTCACATCCGTACATGACTGCTAGAGTGTTTTAGATTGCATTATTCTCCTCTGTCACAAGCCACCTATAAGTACTCTTAACTCCAGGTTTTCATAATTGGTGAAAGCAGCTAATAAGCAATTTCTATTCAGAGATTAAGGATAATATAAGAAAGTCTTTTTTAAAAATGTAAAATTTTAACATAGTCTCTGATTATAACAATGTCCTGCATAGGAGAACTAGGTCAGTTAAAAGATGTGATAGGGTTAAATATCAATATAATTTGATACCATCTACCTATATTTCATATATACACATGAATTTGATGTTTCTGGCTACATATATTACACGACATTACCCAAATATTTTAGCAGTACCTGCAGTGGATGGCCATGAAGTAAAACAGTGAGAGGGCTGCTAATCATTAATCATTATTCAGATATTATCAGTGACATTGCAGAGATGGAGTCTGCATGGCTTATTCACATAACTCTTAAGTCTAAGTGTCATTAACCATTTAGTTTGCACAAGGTGTGCTTTAGTTAAGGAGCAGATAACATTCTGATCAAGGTAAAAAGGAAGGAAGGGGAAAGTGCTTTTATCCTTACCTTCTAACAAATCAGAGGCTGAGCCTAAGCAATATTCCATCACCAACTGTAACAGATTGAAATAACAACCAGAATAATTATTCTTATTAACCTAAGAATAAGAAATTGCTAAAACCAATCAACTAACCAAGAACTAAGAATACTAATAGAATAAATATTCTGATATACCTGAACCTGGATTAAATCTTGGTCATCTGCCATTAATAATTGCTTTTTATAACTTTTATCATCTGCTTTTGCTATTTCCTATTTGAAATTGGAATTGGTCTAAGACAATACAGGGATTGTACTCAAGGATTTAAGGTGATTAGGTTACGGTATAACTTCAATTTTGTAACTTGCAAAGTGGTAACCAAATACGTGAGCCAGTAAAATCTACACTAGGAATTACTAAGTAGAATAATAAAAGCAATAAATTCTCTACGTTCACATTGAAAAAAATTTTAAACTAGAAAATACTAGTTAGAACCTCAATCTAACAACGTAGCCTGCTATGTGTCATTACACTAGCTTGAATCTCCAATAGAGATGTGAAAGTTAAATGTATGTCTTAAAATATTTCTAGAATATTACTAAAATTAAAATAATATTGATGTTTTTTGGGTTTGCAACTTTGGGAGGCTTTTGAAAAGCAAAAATGAGAAAACTCTGTACTCTCATCTTAGATTTTTCATGCATCCTAGACTACTGCTGATTTGTACCCAAGGTCAGAAGTGGAGTATTCAGTAACCAGCCACAGACACACACACACACAAGCATGCACACCCTTATAAATTATTTCTTAAAAACATAATATGCTTATTATGAAATACAAATTTCCTATAATCACATAGACACAACTACTAACAACATATTAATTCCTTTCATTTAAAAAATATGTGAAAACACTTGTGTTATTATTTACCCTGCATTACTGGAATATTTTAGAAGAATAGGAGATACAATATTATATATTATATTATTATAATTATATATCATAATATAATACATAATTGTACATAATATAACAATATATCTCATATTCTTAATTATTCTAGTAGCAAGGTACACAATACATAATATATATCATACATATATTATACATAATAATATAGATATAAACTTACATTATTAAATTTATTATATATTTATAGGTGTAATTATATACTATATAAAAAAGATTCTATTTCTAGAATACTCTAAAAAGTATGAAAAATTTAGAAGCTTACAGTTTAGAAACTTTACTATAGCTTTCTGCTTTATGTTAAAAATAAGGAGATTCAGAAATATTAATTTTATTTCTTATTGTGAAATGAAAGAGTCCACATAAGTGAATATGATAAAGAATCTGCCTGCAATGCAGGAGACCTGAGTTCAGTCCCAGGGTTGGGAAGATTCCCTGGCAAAGTGAATGGCTACCCACTCCAGTATTCTGGCCTGGAAAATTCCATGGACTGTATAGTCCTTGGGGTTGCAAAGAGTCGGACATGACGGAGTGATTTTCACTTTCAGCCTTTTATGTGTACTATTTTTCTTTTTTATTCTGCTTTATTAAGGTATAATTGACAAACACTATGGTCCTCTTAGTTTTGATGGAAACATTCCTCATCTGTGTTACTTTTTAAATTTATTTTTAATTAATTTTTTTTTAATTTTTTCAGTGGAATTGCTTAGCTTGAGCGATCTTTGTTCCTAAACCAGGGATGGAACCCAGGCCCTCCACAGTGAAAGCATGGAGTTGTAACCACTGGGTCACCAGGGGCTCTACTTTCTTAAATTATATAACCTGATATGCACATATAACTTCCTTAAACTAAGTATAAGGAAAATGAACATAGAATTTTAAAAATGAATGGAATAAATATTTATAATTATGTTTCTAGTTTTTAAATTACATGTTAACTCTTTATTTCTGTCCCAAATATTCTTTCTCCAATTACTACGCAGCACAAGGGCACCTGAGCAGTGGCTAGATGTTTGACCCTGACATTTAACAGCTCTGGTTGTTCTGCTTTTAAATTATTAGGTCTGCTCTCTAAATTTCCTAATTTATTCCTTAAGGTCAAATTAGTTGTGCCTATTTGCATGCATGTCTCTGCCAACTTAGTTCTATGAGTTCCTTCTAATTAGCCTAACAAATTCTTATAGACAGAGACTAAGTAACCAAACTTATTAGCACTCTATATAATCAAAGAGTAAATAGGCTTCAAATAAGAACTCAGAGAATTTTCTGAAGTTCTGAAACATGAGATTTAGCACTGGATTTTGTAACATTTACTCTGCTGGCTCAAAATCCCTTTCTTGACTCCTTTAAGATAGCTGAGATTGCCAGAGAACTGATTTCCACATAATGAGATACTTCTCTTAATTTCTTCTACTCAGGACAGACGCAGTGGCTCTACATATCTTAAGAACTGCTTGAGCAGAAAGGTTTTATGTTTAACCTTTGATAGTCTATCTGAGAACAAAAATTCCATTCCCTAACTGGAGATCATGTACAGGAAAGGACTTGTACAGTGGTGAGTATTCAGTAAATGATGCTGATATTGAATACTTTAAACTGGAAAGTGAAATCCCATAAAATACAAAATATATAAAATTTTCTGGTTCTATACAATGTCTAATGTGTCAGATTAAAATCAGAAGCAAAATCATGTAAAAATAAAAAACACACCAAGAAGACAGAGTGGAACAAAAGATTGTTTCATTTAACCATAACCTAGCAAAAAAACTTCAGCAAAAAATCTTAGACAGTGATACTGATAATCAAGCACAATTCCGAATTTGTGGGGAACTGGAGTAGGGGATGAGAAATGACAAAGATAAAAACTCTAGGATGAGAATAAAAGGCCTTGCTTCTTACTTTTGCAAATAAATCACTGTAAAACGATGTTATTAACTTTCCACTATCTTTTCATTGAATGTTTAAGAATAAATTTCCTATATACTCTTAGATGCCATATTTAAACTTTAGAATGTATATAGTAAGACACACACTGGAGTAACAAATGTTAAATACTGAAAACGAAAATCAAATGGGACAGGAAAGGGCTGATAATTTTATAAACCAAAGACATAATAGAAAAAAAGGGAAAACATAAAAAAATTTTATAGGAAAAAATTAAAAGATAATAGAGGTCCTTTGACTTACCCAAGCAGTGTGCTCTTTCAAGTAACAACCTTTGTATTCAATGGTATTAGGATGTCTCAATTGTTGTAAAAATTTGACTTCCTTAAGAATATCTTGCCATTTCTATTGAAATCAAAAAGAAAGAGCATCATTTTTTAACAGAAAACAGTATTTTATTTTCAAGTATACATATATAACATTCTTTTCATTATTTTAAGTGGACAAAGAAAATGCTTAATACATGAAGAAGCTATTTAAACTTGTATTACTTCTTGTTTTAGTACATATAAATTAAATCAATCACCAAATATAACAAATCCATTATACTAATCCTGCGGCTTCACAAGTGGTACTAGTGGTAAAGAACCTACATGCCAATGCAGGAGACATAAGAGACACAGTTTGATCCCTGGGTCTGGAAGATCCTGTGGAGAAGGAAATGGCAACCCACTCCAGTATTCTTGCCTGGAGAATCTCATGGACTGAAGAGCCAGGGGGGATTACAGTCCATGGGGTTGCAAAGGGACACGACTGAAGCGACTGAGCATACTAAATTCATATTTTATTCCATGAAAGAGTTGATTGAGCTAGAATATTAATACATGTTTATTAAATTATCCATAAGGGGAAAAAAAGAACTGTGATAAAGAAATGCTCAGGAAACTTTGCTTCTACTGTCATTTTCATACTAACTTGGATATGTCAGTTTAGTGACACAATGTCTTTAACATACCTCATGTGCCTGCTTCCCACTATAGGACATTTTCTTAATTGCCACCACCTCATTGGTGTGAGCATTTGTGGCCTGTGTTAAGAGAATAGAGAAAAAAAATTAAAAAGAATGAACAGTGTTTCAGCCAGTTTAATTTAAATATTTGACTTGACTTTTATAACATTTCACATTCATTCTCACAGCTTAAAGATGCTGCAACTTTTGACAGCCTAGACAGACCTTTCCAGCCCACTTTAAGGTACAACTTCTCTTTATTCCTTTCCAAATACATGCAAAAGCTATAATGTAAAAACAGATTGTTCTTGTTCAGTTGCTAAGTCATGTTTCACTCTTTGTCACCCCATAAACTGCAGCATGCCAGATTTTGCTGTCCTTCACCGTCTCCTGGAGTTTGCTCAAACTCATGTGGTGAGTATGACTCAGTGATTGAATCAGTGGTGCCATCCAACCATCTCATCCTCTGTACCCCTTCTCCTTGTACCCTCAATCTTTCCTAGCATCAGCGTCTTTTCCAATGAGTCGGCTCTTTGTATCAGGTGGCCAAAGTACTGGAGCATCAGCATCAGTCCTTCAAATGAATACTCAGGGTTGATTTTTGTTTAACAAACATACACAGTCAAAAAAAGTCATATTTCCAAACTATCCATACACGCTTCATCATGTAGAATGTCTACCACTGGAGAAACAGTTAATTAAATATGGCAAAATTTTAATGAATTAATTAAAAATTCATTAATTTCACATGTAATGAAATAAACATTAAAAGAATGAGGTGATCAGGGCTACCCTAGCAGTGGTTAAGACTCCATACTCTCACTGCAGGGATCGTGGGTTTGACCCTGGTCAGGGACCTAAGATGCTGCAGGCCAGGCTGTATAGCCAAAAAAAGAAGTGTAAAAAAAAATGAGGTAATCAATACGTATATGTGATAATAGTAAAAACTAAGATGATCACTGGGCTCTGCAGTGTCATACCCCTGATGTTCGATATCTTATTTTTGCAAAACTGTAATAATGAATATATGTGTAGAAAAAATTATGAAAGAATTTATACTGAGATACTTATCAGTGATAATCTCTGGATTATTTGATATATTATTATGTCTAATACAACTTTCTGTGATGATGGAAATGTTCTATATCTACATCTACATAGTAGATGTATATAGTAGATAGGAGGATGTCAAATGTGGCTCTTGTGACTGAGGAAGTGGTTTTTAAATTTAATTTTAATTAACTTAAAATTTAAATAGTGGTTCAAGTATTAAACAGCGCAGCAAAGGATAACATTAAACTTAAGAGGGGCTTTGACTTTCAAAGGTACTCATACTTTATAATAAGAATGTATTATATAAATAAATATACATATTTAAGTGTACACATGTATATTCATTTATAAAGGTTGCCTTTTCTCATAATTATCTATATGTATCTTCTCCATGGGGCTTTCCTGGTGGCTCAGGCACAAAGAATCTGCCTGTCAATGCAGGAGACGCAGGTTGCATCCCTGGGTCAGGAAGATCCCCTAAAGAAGGAAACGGAAACCCACTCCAGTATTCTTGTTTGGGAAATATCATGGATAGTGGAACCTGGCAGGCTACAATCCATGAGGTTGCAAAAAGAATCAGACATGACTGAGCAACTGAAAACAACAATCTTCTCCAAACTCAAAACATAACAGTTCATTGAAAGCACGCATGACAACCATAAATACCTCAGGTAATAATCTTTCCCTCCAAATTCACTTAAGAAATTAAAAATTAAGTAAGTTTCTAAAAATTTTCAGAAAAATAGAAACACAAGACTTTAAAGATTATTTAATCTTAGCCTTCTTTATTAACAGGGCTCCACATCAATGTCATATCCTTGATGTTAAGTAAACTATTTTGGTTCTGTGATATTATTATTGTGGACTAATAAAGCTATAGCAGTGTTTCTGAAGTAAAAGACTGGAATTCCTCTCTAGTAAAACAAGATCACCAATTTTAGAGAAAAATCCCTGATCAGTTTCTTAAATACAACAAGAAAAGCTCCTCAGATACAGCAAGGGTTTCTTTCTAATTAAAAAAAATTAATTTCAACAATAAATAATAATGGTGTAAAAAGAATTCAACCTGAGTCTTAATTAACTCCAAAATGCAGAGAAAACAGAAACTTATTAAATCTTTTTTGTACAAGTACTCAGGTAAAAGCATCCTATTATAAAAACAAGGTATCCACTAGTTACAGTTTTCAAATCAGCAGGACTCTGTAAAGGCATTTTTTAGTATTTTATTCATTTAGAAGGTACAGGCTGACTTTTGTTAAAAGTAAAAACCTCTCACATTTTGCTGGTTCTTAAAATGCAATATTAAGACTATGTTTATGCAACAACAAAGAAAAGTTGATGTAAATCCAGTAATACAATAACGGTTAGAGGGACTGTATCCATAAAGCAGGTATTTTGGGTATGAATCTATGTACTGTGCAGCTTAAGGAGCCTGGAAAAGACTTAGAAAATGCTCAAACAATGATGAACTTAAACTTATAGTAGGGGTTTATAACAAACAAATCTACACTTTATAGAAAGAAAAAAAAAAGGCCCACACAAATGGAATCCAATAGTATTATCTAATTGCAATATTATTAAGGTTATTTATTATCAATGCTTATTGGAACAAGAAAAATGAAAAAAGAATCACTCTAAAATAAAAATGTATTTCTTCACATTTACAGAGTTATCATTACTTAGAACATGTATATATGTATATATATACATGTGTATATATACGTATACTTGTTTACAGAACCTCTTGGCTAGGCAAAGACATGAAATTTGAAAAACATTTCCATTTATCTATAGATGGGAAATTTTTAATGCATTTTACACTAGTTAAAATTCAGAACTGAAACTGAAACTTAAAAAAAAAAGTCATCAATGTTTTAGTACAGAGAAAGGAAACTATCAATGGGATTTCAGCTTTGCAATGCATCATACTGCTTTATGAATGATTCAGTTCAGTCGCTCAGTCATGTTCAACTCTCCAGGACCCCATGAACCGCAGCACGCCAGGCCTCCCTGTCCATCACCAACTCCTGGAATCTACCCAAACCCATGTCCTTCGTGGGATAGTTGGTGATGACATCCAACTATCTTATCCTCCGTTGTCCCCTTCTTCTGCCCTCAGTCTTACCCAGCATCAGGGTCTTTTCAAATGAGTCAGCTCTTTGCATCAGGTGGCCAAAGTACTGGAGTTTCAGCTTCAGCATCAGTCCTTCCAATGAACACCCAGGACTGATCTCCTTTAGGATGGACTGGTTGGATCTCCTTGCAGTCCAAGGGACTCTCAAGAGTCTTCTACAATGCCACAATTCAAAAGCACCAATTCTTCTGTGCTCAGCTTTCTTTAGAGTCCAGGTCTCACATCCATAAATGACCACTGGAAAAACCATAGCCTTGACTAGATGGACCTTTGTTGACAAAGTAATGTCTCTGCTTTTCAGTATGCTGTCTAGGTTGGTCATAACTTTCCTTCCAAGGAGTAAGCATCTTTTAATTTCATGGCTGCAATCACCATCTGCAGTGATTTTGGAGCCCAGAAAAATAGTCAGCCATCCTTTCCACTGTTTCCTCATCATTTTGCCATGAAGTGATGGGACCGAATGCCATGATCTTAATTTTCTGAATGTTGACCTTTAAGCCAACTGTTTCACTCTCTTCTTTGACTTTCATCAAGAGGCTTTTTAGTTCCTCTTCACTTTCTGCCATAAGGGTGGTGTCATCTGCATATCTGAGGTAACTGATATTTCTCCCAGCAATCCTGATTCCAGCTTGTGCTTCCTCCAGCCCAGCGTTTCTCATGATGTACTCTGCGTATAAGTTAAATAAGCAAGGTGACAATATACAGCCTTGACGTACTCCTTTTCCTATTTGGAACCAGTCGGTTGTTCCATGTCCAGTTCTAACAGTGGCTTCCTGACCTGCATACAGGTTTCTTAAGAGACAGGTCAAGTAGTCTGTTATTCCCATCTCTTTCAGAATTTTCCAGTTTATTGTGATCCACACAGTCAAAAGCTTTGGCATAGTCAATAAAGCAGGAATAGATGTTCTTCTGGAACTTTCTTGTTTTTTCGATGATCCAGCTGATGTTGGCAATTTGATCTCTGGTTCCTCTACCTTTTCTAAAACCAGCTTGGACATCTGGAAGTTCATGGTTCATGTATTGCTGAAGCCTGGCTTGGAGAATTTTGAGCATTACTTTAGTAGTGTGTGAGATGAGTGCAATTGTGCAGTAGTTTGAGCATTCTTTGGCACTGCCTTTCTTTGGGATTGGAATGAAAACTGACCTTTTCCAGTCGTGTGGCCACTGCTGAGTTTTCCAAATTTGCTGCCATATTGAGTGCAGCCCTTTCACAGCATCATCTTTTAGGATTTGAAATAGCTCAACTGGAATTCTATCACTTCTACTAGCTTTTTTCGTAGTGATGCTTCCTAAGGCCCATCTGACTTCACATTCCAGGAAGTCCGGCTCTAGGTGAGTGTGAGTAATCACAACTTCGTGATTATCTGGGTCATGAAGATCTTCTTTGTACAGTTCTTCTGTGTATTCTTGACACCTCTTCTTAATATCTTCTGCTTCTTCCATACCATTTCTGTCCTTTGTTGAGCCCATCTTTGCATGAAATGTGAATGATTACAACTTCTAAACATTTCAAGTTTTATTCTTGAAACTTATATTCATATTTATTACTTTCAATTATCTCAGTGGTCTCAGTAATATTAAATAAGATCACTGATTCAAAACATATTTATTGAGAATTTACTACATATGTGCTTCTAATATTTTCATAACCATTTCCAGCTACATTTAGACTACTGTCAACTCTTTGCTAGTTTATGGAGAAATATAAGAATTAAAACATAAGCTTTTCCTTTTGCCCTAGTTATTAAGCCTCAACTAAAACTAAAAGGTATTTATACCCATAAAAATGAAACTAAATTATCTGCTTCAGGCAGATTCTGGATGATATGCTGAGTTCAACAAGGCAACATAGAACCCTAGAAATTTTATAACTGTCTTTAAGTGAATACAAAAATGAACACATTCTGCCCTTTTTATTTTCCTTTAATACAGAGTTTTTCATAATTTCATTTTTACTGCTGCTAGATTCTAAATTACTTGTGTAAATCCAAATACACAGAGATATTTCATCAATAGTTTCAATTTTCTCTGAAAATAATATATATTCTTAACTGATTGATTCTACAAGAGCAGCGCCAGCATACAATTTACTTTTAACATATTCTCTGGCATCATTCTGTGTAAAAGCTATAAACTACAAAAAACCTAACAGAATTATAGTGCTGAGGTATAAAAATTTTGAAAATGTTGGTTGCTAGACTCTGTTCTTTTTTTTTTTTTATTAGTTTTGCTATACAATGACATGATATCGCCATGGGTTTACATAGACTCTGTTCTTTACAGCTTGCTAATACGACTCTGACACAAGAAAAGTACTAATAAGCAGTGCCAAATTCTCCGAGTCCTTCATAATTCAAGTATTTATTAGGTGTTTAAAATTTGGCAGGTATTGGGCTAAATGTTATGGATAGAATTGTGAGTAAGTATGCCAAATACCTATCTCTCTTTTAGTAGCATAGACAGCAACGAAAATAAAATCATAATTAGTATAGATCCTATGATGGATGATTAAAAGACAACTTTTACGTATTAACTAGAGCAATGAGAATGTGAGGGAATGTAGAGCAAACCAGTGAATCCTAAAGGAAATAAATTCTGAATATTCGTTGGAAGGACTGATGCTGAAGCTGAAGCTCCAATACTTTGGTCACCTGATGGGAAGACCCAACTAACTGGAAAAGACCTTGATGCTGGGAAAAGACTAAAGGCAAGAAGAGAAGGGGGCAGCAGAGGATGAGACAGTTAGATAGCATCACTGACTCAATGAACATGAATTTGAGCAAACTCCCGGAGATAGTGGAGGAGAGAGAAGTCTGTTGTGCCAAGCCCATGGGGTCACAAAAGAGACAAGACTTAGTGACTGAACAACAATAGTTCAGGTATAGAGGGATCACCTCATAAAGGACCTTAGAGACTGAATACAGTAAGGAATTTGAACTTAACCTAAGGACAGAGGAGGAGACAGCCTGAAGACTTTATACAGAAAAGCTGATGTGATCATATTAACATGTTTCTGCCCCCCCAACAACTCCCAAGCTCTCTGTAGTGTGGCCGAAAGACTGAAGAGAGACCAGAATGGATGCACAGAGATCAGTTTGGAGGTTACAGCAGTTATAAGAGATGATAGTCTTCTCAGTTATATAATGGTATGAGTGAGAAGCTGCTGCTGCTGCTGCTAAGTTGCTTTGTGTGACCTCAAAGATGGCAGCCCACCAGGCTCCACCGTCCCTGGGATTCTCCAGGCAAGAACGCTGGAATGGGTTGCCATTTCCTTCTCCAATGCTTGAAGGTGAAAAGTGAAAGTGAAATTGCTCAGTTGTGTCCGACTCGTGGCGACCCCATGGACTGCAGCCTACCAGGCTCCTCCGTCCATGGGATTTTCCAGGCAAGAGTACTGGAGTGGGTTGCCATTTCCTTCTCCATTACATCCTACTACTCAGATATTATATTAGCTACTGGGGATGTAGCAGTGAACAAGTAGATATAACTCTTTTCCTGTGGAGCTTATTATATATTGAGACATAGATCAATTTAAAAAAGTTCACACATAATTATTCAATTATAACTGTGACAAATGTAACAAAGTATAAGCACAGGGGGCTATGAGACCATAAACAAAGGCTTAATTCAGTGATGGAGGGTTGAACAGAAATGGCTCTCTTGTGGATTTAACACTTAAGCTGATATCTGTAGGATAAAAGAGAGAAGACAGGAATGGGGAAACAAGGTATAGAATTTCTGGTAGGAGGAATAGCATATATAAATGCCCTGAGGCAGAAAAGAGCATGGCATGTAAGGGAAATGCACAGGGTTCAAATTCAAGCTTATAATGTTTTTGCCTCACTTTGATAGCAGAGTCATTTGATATAGATACCACTGATTTGAACAATGCCTAGAATTCTAGGACTGGCTTGTCAGCAAAAACTATTTGCCTGGATTGTAGACATCATTTAATTTGTAGAATAAATATTAAAAACATCTGCATTTTACAAGTAATAGTTGGAATGTATAGAAATCAAACGTTCATAATTTGATCCAAACAATTTTTAATCACTTACAAAATAAACTGCTCCAAAACTTCCATGTCCAATTTCATGTAAACCAATAAAAAGTTCTTCAGGATCATCTTTATAGAATAGATCAGCAACCTCTGGGTCTCGTGGCACGCCTTTCCGCATGATGACCAATATGTGCAAGCACTTTGCTTTTGAAATGCCAATCAGTTTTCTCTCTCATTGACAAATATTTGGGGAGGGGGGAGGGTGTAAAATTTCAGTACCTGTAGGAAAATAAGGTTTGACATTAACTTATACATTTTGTTTGGTGGCAATTACAAATTCCTATTAAAAAGCATCTTGGTCTTACAAACTATAATAAAAAGACAGGTAATCCAAAAGAAAATTGGGCAATGGATCTGAGTAGATATTTCTCTAAAGACATACAAGTGGCCACTAAAACATGAAAAGATGCTCTAGAGCCATTAGTCATAAGACAAATAAAAGTTAAAAACACATGAGATACCATTTTCATATCCACTAGGATGGCTATTATCAAAAAGCCAAATAATAAGTATTGGTAAGGATATGGGGAAATTCGGACCTTCCAAAACTGCTGGTGGAAATGTAAAATGGTACAGTCATCTTGAGAAAGAGATTGGGAGCTCATCAAAAACCTAAACATAAGAGTTATCACTTGATCCAGAAATTCTCACTCCTTGGTATATACTCAAGGGAAATAAAAACACATGTCCATACAAAAACTTGGATGGATGTTGATAGCATTATTTGGCAACAAACCAAATGTCTACTTGGTGAAACAAAATAAGGTGTATCAATACCATGGATTATTATTCAGGGATAAAAAGGAATGCAGTACTGATACACACCACAACACAGATGAAACATTACACTAAGTGAAGGAAGCTAGTCACAAAACACTATGTATTGTATGAGTCCATTAATATAATACATCCATCATAAGTAAATTTATAGTCAGAAAGTAGGTGAAAGAGTTGGGTTGATAGCTAAAGGGTACAGGCTTTCTTTTTAGTATAATGAAATGTTCTGAAATTCATTGTGGTGATGGTTGTAAAATTGTTTATATACTAAAAACTACTGAAATGTACTCTTTAAATGGGTGAATTATATGGTATAAAAGTTATATCTGAAATGCAAATCAAAACTACAATGAGATATCACCTCACATCAGTCCAAAGGGCTATCATCAAAAAATTCACAAACAATAAACGCTGGAGAGGGTAGAAATGTCAATTGGTACAGCCACTATGGAGAACAGTATGCAGGCTCCTTAAAAAACTAAAAATAGAACTACCAGATGACCCTGCAATCCCAGAGGGCATATAACCAGAGAAAAACATGGTCCAAAAGGATACATGCACCTCAATGTTCACTGGAACACTATTTACAACAGCCAAGATAGGGAAGTAACTTAAATGTGCATAGAGAAAGGAATGGATGAAGAAGATGTAGTACATATATACAACAGAATATTACTCAGCCATTAAAAAGAAACAGATAATGCCATTTGAGACAACGTGGACAGACCTAAAGATTGTCATACTGAGTGAAGTCAGACAAATAAAGGGAAATATCATATGATATCGCTTATAAGCAGAATCTAAAAAGAAATGATATAAATGAACTTACTTATAAAACAGAAACAGACTCACAGACATAGAAAAGGAACTTGTGGTTACCAGAGGGGAAGGGTGCAGGGAAGGGATAGTTCGGGAGTTTGGAACTGACATATACATACTGCTATACCTAAAAATGGATAATCAACAAGGACCTACTATATACCACAGGGAACTCAATTCAGTATCATGTAACAACCTAAATTGGAAAAGAATTTGTAAAAGGATAGATACATGTATAACTGACTCACTTTGCTGTACACCTGAAATTATCACAACATTGTTAATCAACTATACTCTAGTAAAAATATTAAGCTAAAAAAACAACAACAAAAAATAAAACAGAGAGACTTCTGTCCTAGATAACTGAAACAAATGGGAAGTAAAGATAAGAAAATCAAAATATCAATGACAGATTTTGAGGAGAAGAAAAAGAACAGATAAATTATCAATTATGTAAGGGGAAAAAAACTCAAAAGAAAAAATTTCCAAAAGGGGACCAAAGAAATATAAACATGACTATTCTGAATTGATCCTCCCATTAATGGGTTAATCTAACAGTCTACAAGACTGCAAGGTGAAGTATATATCCTTCCTGATCATTAGCTACATAAGATACTTTCTCTGCTTAATGACAATTGCAATAGGCAACTGGAAAATGTCACTCAGAATGCCAGCTGGATCTTCCTTGACTTCCATAATGAAAGCTTTTCCTATGGAGAGACTACATATTTTATCCCAGATACATGACTGACAATAGAAGTAAGACATGCAATGTGCTTTGGAGTATGTAGACTGCTATCTAATTTGGGGTTGGGGGTTGTTGGTACTATGTAGATTCAGAGGGAAAAGTTTGGTGAGAAAAACGTAAGTGTTAAAATATATTGCAATTCTGCTGCTACCTTTTTATGCAACAATAATTCTGCTTCTGAAGTATATTCATTTAGCTGTGATCTGTTGTACTTAGAGCATTAGCAGTGGTATTTAAGTTTCTCTACTGGGAAGGTTACTTGGACAAACACAAAAAACAATGAGCACTGATTTTGAAGGGGGTAATAAGCAGTCATTTAAAAAACAAATTAGCTTAATTTTAGTTTACAATATAATCTAAATTTTGGATAAAACTGCTTCTGTGGTTGTTACTCAGACACTAAGTAGTGTCTGACTCGTTGCAACTTCTTGTCCTTCCCTATCTCCTGGAGTTTGCTCAAATTCATATCCATTGAGTTGGAGATGCTATCTAACCATTTCATCCTCTGTCACCTCCTTCTCCTTTTGCCTTCATATAGTCCACAGGGTCACAGAGAGTCTGAGTGACTAACACTTTCAACTTTTTTCCCAGTATCAGTGTTTTTTCCAGTATCAAAGCCTTTTCCTGCATACAGCAATGAAGACTCATCACAGACAAAAAAATAATAACAATAACTAACTAACTAAATAAAACCTAAAAAAAGCCTAAAAAATAAAAGCATAATCCATAAAAGAAAAAAAAGTTTAAATTAGATTAAAAACATACTCTTTTTGAAAGACCTGGTTAATAGAATGAAGTCACAGTCTGTAAGAAGATCTTTGAGAAACATATGTCTCACCATGGATATGCATTCAGAAAATATAAAGAATCCTCAAAACATTAACAACCCAATTTTAGAAATGAGAAAAAGAGGGTGAGAAACTTCCGGTTCAAGATGGCAGAGCAGAAGGACGTGCACTCATCTCCTCCTGTGAGAATACAAAAATTGCAACTAACTGTTGAACAACCATTAACAGGAGGATGCTGAAACCCACCAAAAAATGATACCCATACAAAGACAAAGAAGAAGCTGCAGTGAGACGGCTTACCCCCTTAAGGGGTGCAATCACAATAAAATCAAATCCCGTACCTGCTGGGTAGGTAACACACAAACTAGAGAACAACAATACCAAAGAAGTTTTCCCACTGTTGTGAAGGTTCTGAACCCCACTTTAGGCTTCCCAGCATAAGGATTCAACAAAGGGACTGGGAATCCCAGGGAATCTTGCCAGCAGGATTTGATTATAGGACTTCCATAGGACTGGGAAAAACAGAGACTCCAGTCTTGGAGGGCACAAACAAAATTTTGCACACATTAAGATCCAGATGAAAGGAGCAGTGAGCCCACAGGTGACTGAACCATAACTACATGCTAGTGCTGGAGGGTCTCCTGTGGAGACATGGATCAATAGGGGCTTACCACAGGGACAGGGGCACTGGCAGCATTAGGCTGGGAAGGTCCCCCTTGGTGTAAACCTTCTTGGAGTTAGCCATTAATCCTACCATAGAGCCTGTAGACCCCAGGGCTGGATTGTCTCAGACCAAACAATTAACAGGAGGGAGTGCAACCTCACCATCAGCAGATAATTTAAACCGTTACTGAGCAAAGCCCTGCCTAACTAGAGCAAGACCCAGTTTTCCCTATCACCAGTTCTTGCCTTTAGGAAGCTTATACAAGCCTTTTAGCCTCATCCATCAGAGGGCAGACAGAAGACGCAGGAAGAAGTACAGTCCCACAGCAGATAAAACAAAAATCATATTACAGAAAGTTAATCATGATGAAAAAAGCAAAAGTTACATCCCAGATGAAGGGACAAGATAAAACCCCAGAAAAACAACTAAATGAAGTGGAGATAGGCAAGCTTTCAGAAAAAGAATTCAGAATAGATAATAAAGATGATCCAGGATCTTGGGAAAACAGGGGAGAAGATGCAAGAAATGTCTGCCAAAGATCTATAAGAACTAAAGAACAAACAAACAGATGAAGAATACACTGCTGCTGCTGCTGCTAAGTCATGTCAGTCGTGTTCGACTCTGTCCGACCCCATAGACAGCAGCCTACCAGGCTCCACCGTCCCTGGGATTCTCCAGTCAAGAACACTGGAGTGGGTTGCCATTTCCTTCTCCAATGCATGAAAGTGAAAAGTGAAAGTGAAGTCGCTCAGTCGTGTCCTACTCTTCGCGACCCCATGGACTGCAGCCTACCAAGCTTCTCAGTCCATGGGATTTTCCAGGCAAGAGTACTGGAGTGGGTTGCCATTGCCTTCTCTGGAGTAATACACTAGAAGGAATCAATAGCAGAATAACTGAGGCAGAAGAATGGATAAGTGACCAGGAGGACAGAATGGTGGAAATCACTGCCACAGAACAGAATGCAGAAAAAAGTGTGAAAAGAAATGAAGACAGCTTAAGAGACCTCTGGGACAATGTTAAAGACACCAACATTTGCATTATAGGGGTCCCAGAATAAGAGAGACAGAAAGGACCTAAGAAAATATTTGAAGAGATAAAAATGAGAAAAAGACTAGAACACACACTTCACCAAGAAAGATAAGTCACAATGGATGGCAGCTAAGAGGAAAAAAAAGATGCTTAATATCATTATTGATAAGGGAGGTACAAATTAAGACCACAATAAGATACTACTACAAATCTATTAGAAAGACTGACATTAAAAAGACAGACCATACCAGGTGATAGTAAGGATCTGAGGTAACTATATCTCTCAGATGCTGCTGGAGGGATGTAAAAGTGAAATACTTTGGAAAACTATTTGGCAGTTTCTTAAAAACTGAACATACATCTATCATATGACATAACTATTCCACTCCTAGGTATTTACCCAAGAAAAATGAAAGCAAATGTCCTTAATAAGTACAGCATACAAAAGTTAATAACAGTTTTATTTTTAATAGTTAAAACTGGAAACAACCCAAATATCCAATAGATAAAAAATTTGTGGGACTTTCAGACAACAGAATGCACCTCAGAAATAAAATGAACTATTGACACATGCTATAACAAGGATAATTCTCAAAATAATTATGCTAAGCAAAAGAAGTCAGAACAAAAATAGAGAATATATTTTATGATTTTATTTGCATAAAATTCTGGAAAATGCAAACTAACCTAGAGTGACAGCACATCAGTAGTCGCCTGGGGACAGGGCTAGGGTGAGAAGAGATGTGAGGAAGGTATTGAAAAAGGATATGAGAAGCTTTTGGGAGTGATGAATATGTTTACTGTCTTCATTATGATGATGGATACACATATACACACACGCATGTTAAAACATTGTGACTTTATATGTTCAGATTCCGGTATGTCAATAATTATTGCTTTAAAAGGTTGAAGTAAATAAAATGGAACAGCAAGTAGAGATTGTTCTTGCAAAGTAAGTCCCAGTTAATTTATTCTTAATATCAGAGAAGTAAACATATAAATACATACACATACCAACCTACACACTCAAAGGACATAAATAGGAAATTAAAGTAGAAAACAAGCAGTGTCTATTAATGATATGAAACATATATAATTTCAATAGTAATCAAAGAAGTATAAAGTAAAATAACAAAAAACCTCATTTTACCCACCAAATTGATAAAGTAATAAAGAAAAGATGCATTTTATGGTGAGAGCATAAGGAAACAGTCATCTTTATACATTTCTGGAAAATAAAATGGGAATTCTCTGACCAAGTGTTATCCTTCTACAAGGCAGTTTTGCTTGGATTTATTTTAGTAAATGAGGCAGGGTATAAGGTAGAGTGGGCTTCCTATGTGGCTCAGTGGTAAAGAATCCACTTGCGAATGCAGGTGACATGGGTTCAATCCCTGAGTCAGGAAGATTCCCTGGAGAAGGAAATGGTAACCCACTCCAGTATTCTTGCCTGGGAAATCCCAAGGACAGAGGAGCCAGGGGTCCCAAAGACAGAGGTCACCAAAAGACCCAGACACAACTTACTGACTAAATCAGAACAACAATAAATAAGATGCAGTACAAGAGACATGCAACAGTGAAGATGGGAAATAAGGCTTCTTTCACCTACAAATTTGAATTTCTTTGCAGGCTTGTGTTTTAGCTGAGGTAGGAGTTGGGATTTCAGGTTATTTTTTATTTTCTTCTTTTTGCTTATTTGTACTTTCTAAATGTTTTGCAAAGCCTGTTACTTTAACATGAAAAAATTTTGTTATTTCAAAGTTGCATTGTGAAGCAAAAGCAATATATATACAACAAAAAAAGCAATATATATTTCTGCAAATAATGATAATAGGAATAAAATAACTTTAGCCAGGTTAATTATCCATATTTTATGCCATCATCGAAAATAATGAAAATGGGTTGGGAAGATCCCCTGGAGAAGGGAACAGCTTCTGGCTGTTCTGGACAGTATTCTGGCCTGGAGAATTCCATGGACTGTATAATAATACATGGGATGGCAGAGTCGGACACAACTAAGCAACTTTCACAAGGAAATAATCTGAAACTAAAAAATTTTTATAGAAGAATATTTTATCCCAATTTTATTAATTCCTTTTAATTTTTCATATAAATATAATAAAAGTTCACTGTAGAAAAACCAGAAAATACCATTTGCTCCCATTTTGTAGGAGAAAGCTAAGTCATAAATCTATAGACAATACCTTTTCATATATGGCACAAAATATACTGTATTGTTCAGAGCCATTATAGCAGCAATCTTTTTTTTTTCTCTTTTATAACTTCAGTCTTTTGTATTTATGGCACACCTATGGAAAAAGAAGAATAAAATATGTAATTATGGGGCAAAATTCAAGAAGCAGTAACTGATGACAGTTTTAAGTATTTACAAATATAGTATTACAAAGTTAAAATTTTATTTTAATCAGTTTGTGGATGACAAATGTAAAAGGTAAAATTTTCACAACAAAGACACAGGCTACTCTGGCGTAAACACCACCAGGGAGACAAACGAGTTATTAGATTTCAGAATCTACAGTAAGGCTTCCACTGGTCTGTCTGAGTCTAAGGAAACTCAATACAGGGTACCAGTAGACAAGACTAATCTGACAGCATGTGGTGATGCTACTGATTCTGTCACTAAAGTTTATATTTTGAATTGGTTTTCCGATAGGCATGATGATTTATATTGACTCATCTATCTTCCCTTTCCTAGTCTCTCTATAACTCATCTCTCAAATTTTGGGGGTAGTGATAATTATTTATTATCTATTAAAGAAGTACATGTCCAATGCAGAGTGGGAAGTATGCACCATTATGGAAAAAAAAAATCCATAATCCTACCTAGGACAAAATTTCATTAACAATTTGGGATTATTTTCTTCATGAACATATTTATTTCTTCATGCACATATTTATTTTGTTATACCTCTGAGATAACATTATACACATTATTCCACAGTCAACCTCTTTTATCTAATTCTAGATTATTAGTATTTTGCCATGTTATCAAACATGGCAAATTGTTCACAAAGCTCATTTAATGGCTGTTCAATGTTTATCTTATGGAAGAGCCACAATTCTTTCACAACTGTTTCTCCACAATTTGATATCAAGGCTGTATTCAATCCTTTGTTGAAATATTAAAAATTACTGTGTTTTGAAGACCTTTGTCTTATTGTCCATTTATATTTTGGGTTTTTTTTGGAATGTATTTCTAGAAGTAGAACTATTGGGTCAAAGAATATAACAATTAAAAATTTATATATATTGAAATGATTTGGGGATGCCTGATTAGCTTTGGAGATGAAATCCCTAGAGGGGGAAAAATACTGTAAAAAAAAAAGGCATTGACACCCATTTGCACATTTCTTCTGTAGAGGATATCCCAATCTCCTCTCATGTCTATACTTATAAACTAATTTTTCATTATTTTGTTATTCCCTCTGATTCTATGGCTGTGGAATACTTTTTGATCAACTGGTAGCTAAAACTTGCCTGAATTCAGCATCACATTTTACCTAACCTAACCATCACCCAGTCAAAAACTACAATGTCTGCATGTATGTCTGCTAATCTAGTCTGACTATAGCTTCAAGGAACTAAAACATTCCTTGTTGTATGAACACTAGTTGCGAAATTTCTAAGAAAGTACTTATAAAATAAGGCTTTTACTAATATCTTCATGTCCTGACTAGTTTCAAATGCAGGAGGTGTTCACTCCTAGAAAATATTTTTCTAATGCTATGGACACATATGCTGAGTATTTTTCTTCTCTCTAAATACTTATTCATTTTTAAATAATTTTTCTTAAAATGGGTACTGTCTCCATCTGCAGTTACACAGTTCTATAAATGTTTTAAAATAAACTCTTAAGACTTCTATGAATTAAACTTTCTTGGTCTTATCATTCCCCTTCCCCCACTAGAATACTGCACATGGCATTAAGGCTGAAAACCATACTCTTAAAGTTTATCCATTACACCTAAGATGTTCTAGTTTTTTCCCCCATTTAACCACCTTACTTCTTTCTTTATAAATGTCCCTTGGGTTCCTTCAAACTGTCCTCTCCTGTTTTTCCACATTATTCTTCCTGGAGCTCCTCTTCTCTCTGATCTCTAAATCAATGTTATTCCTCCAGGTATTTGCCCAAAGGGTCTCTGTGTGATGTAAGCTGCTATCCTAATTTCTGTCCACTTAATCATTTCAAATAACATTTCGTCAATAGACACTTCTGGCCACCATTTTCGATCCCAGTTTCATTCTTTCAACTATCTATTTGGCTTCTTCCCTAAATGTGCATGCATGCTCAGTCATTTCAGTCATGTCCTACTCTTTGTAACCCTATTGACTGTAGTCTGCCAGGATCCTTTGTCCATTGGATTTCCCAGGCAAGAGTACTGGAGAGGCTTGCCATTTCCTTCTCCAGGGGATCTTTCCGACAGAGGGATTGAACCTGTGTCTCCTGCCTTGCAGGCAGATTCTTTACTGCTGAGCCACCAGGGAAGCCCCTTTACTAAATGGCTCACACCAACTTTTTGACTCTTCCCTTCTCATTTTCCTTAACATTCAATTAAGTCACAAGTGTGCTTCAATATTTCTTTTTATCTGTTCTTCACTTTCCCTTTCTGTTAACATTCATTATCTCTTTCCTTTGTTTCTACTCTTCCAGCCTCTACTCTATCTTTTCTGGAATTTATCTTTAAAACACTATTATTACAATCATCTTCCTGAAGCACAGTTAAGATAGTATCACAGCTCTGTTCAAAATATTTCCATGTTTCCATACTGCCTATAGTAGAAGGATTAACTTTACCTAACATTCTGGAGAAGGAAATGGTAAACCCACCCAAGTATTCTTGCCTGGAGAATCCCAGGGACAGGGGAGCCTGGTGGGCTGTCGTCCAAGGGGTCACACAGAGTCGGACATGACTGAAGTGACTTAGCAGCAACTAACATTCAGAGCTGGCGTCAAACCTCATGAAAAAAATGGATTACTATAGTTGCCTCATCATACTTTGTCTTTGCTTATGCTAATCCCTCTACCTAGAATATCCACATCCCAACTATTCTCACAGTCTAGCTAAATGTCACCTCTCCTCTAAGGCCGACTGTTTTCTCTTTTTGCTTTTAGTTTTAAATACTTAAATATTAGTATAAGTAGTATAACTGGATAAGTGCTTTCTTCAGAGGAGGAGACATGTGTAAATCTATGTTTTGATTAATCACTATATTCCCCCAATTTTTTGAGATAGAATTCACAAACTATATGACTCATCTATTTAACAGTTCTTAGTATATTCACCAATGTGTGAGAGCATCACCACAGACAATTTTAGAACATTTTCATCACCACACAAAAAAAGTTTTATTTCCTTCAACTATTAACCTCTCCCACCCAAACCCTCCATTCCTTAGCAACCACTAATCTGTCTCTATAGATTTCCCTGTTTTGAACATTTCATCTGAATAGAAATTCATATAATATGTGGTTTTTTTGTGACTGGATTCTTTCCCTAGCATAATGTTTTTAAGGGTCACCCATGTAGTAGCATGAATCAATATTTCTTTTTATTGATGAGAATTCCATTGTATAGATAGACCACATTGTTTATCCATTTATAAGCTGATAGATATTTGGGTTGTTTCCACTTTGGGGCTATTATGAATACTGCTGTTATAATCACTTGTGTACACATATTTGGTTTCTCTTAATTATATTCCTAGGAGTGGAACTGCCGGGCCCTGTGGCATCTTTATACAACAGATAGTCTATAAAAATCTTCTGACTCTCCTTCCTTTTTCCACTCCAATCTTAACACTGGAAATGATCTTTAAATTCATCCTTCCCTCAAAAGCTGAACTAGAACATTTTTCCTTCCAAGAGGATAACACTGTAAGAATTAACTGAAGATGAAGTGATATGCATAAAATTATTTTTTCCCCCACTTCCTTGACCTCCTGCAACCTCAGGTATTACATTTATAGTGAGAACTCAGAACTGTGCCAAGAATGTAGAACTTCAGGTCTCAGGCTCTTGGGCCAACTGAACAATCCAGCTAGCTTAGAGGAAAAGATTGCATCAGAGATGTGGAACTGAAATACTTTTCTTCACGCTTTATTCTGAGGAATGGAAATCCTCCAATAGTGATAATCAAGTAAATTATTTTTCACAGACATTCTAACTTAATATACACACTTGATAGAGAGCAGAAATATAAATATTTTTCATGTTTTCCCTTTTCCCAGAAACTTTCAAGAAAGATGATTCAGAGAAGATCTTAATTGCTTTTCAATGTTGTAGTCACACTTTGGCAACAATAAACCTGGAGCCAACTACACTGAAAACACACAATATTTCAGCATTAAGAAAGGAAGTAAGAAAACTTCATACTGGATGCTACTTATATGCTGAAATCTAAAATATGACATAAATGAACTTATCTACAAAACAGAAACAGAGTCACAGATACAGAGAATAGACTTGTGGTTGCCAAGCAAGATGGTGAGTGGGGGAGGGATTGACTGGGAGTTTGGGATTAGCAGATGCAAACTACTGTATCAATATATAGAATGGAAAAACAACAAAGTCATACTGTATATCACTGGGAACTATATTCAATATCCTGTGATAAGCCATAATGGAAAAGGATAGGAAAAGAATTTATAATATATATATATATATATATATATATGTACAAATGAATTACTTTGCTGTACAGCAGAAATTAACACATTATAAATTAACTATACTTCAATTAAAAATAAAAAGAATGTTTCATACTGGAAAGAATCTTAAAGATCAAATATTTAAATTTTTTAAACTCAATCTCAGAAAAGTTCAGTGTCAAGTCATACTTATGTATAATGAGGTGGACGAACCTAGAGCCTATTATACAGAGTGAAGTCAGAAAGAGAAATATAAATATTGTATACTGGCACATACATATGGAATCTAAAGAGATGGCACCGATGAATTTATTTTCAGGGCAGCAATGGAGAAACAGATGTAGAGAATAGATCTGTGGACATGGGGCAAGAGAGGAGGGAAAAGGGGAGATGAGTGGAGAGAGTAACATAGAAATTTACAGTACCATATATAAAACAGATAGCCAGTGGGAATTTGCTGTATGACTCAAGGAACTCAAAAAGGGGCTCTGTAACAGGCTGAAGGGAGGGGTGTGAAGGGAGATGGGAGGGAGGGGACATGGGTGTACCTATGGCTTATTCTTGTTGATGTATGACAGAAAACCACAAAATTCTGTAAAGCAATTTCTATCCTTCAATTTAAAAAAGCATACTTATGTAGTACTGTTATCTCAAATTAAAATTCCTTCTAACTTCTCACTCCAGAAAACTTTTTCCTGAACCAAGCTGCCTAAATCAGACTTCAAAACACCAAAAAGTTTTCTATTTTGCTATATTTTGGAGGGTGTTAAGAAAAGTTCAATTTAATATAAAATTGAGCTTCTCTGTCACTATTTCTCCAAATGTACTTGAATAAATAGTGGTGAATTCAGTTATTATGGATACAAATTTGGAGATCTCTTTAAGAAAAATTTTTTTGACAAACTTTCCATACAAGAATAAGATATAAGACCTTAGGAGCTGGTATAAATAAGGAGCTCTGAAATGTAAGTTTCACAGTAAATCTGCCTGTGTAAATTTCTATTACTGCATTCATTATTCTGCTCCCAGAAAGTACACAGAGGAAGGTAAAATCTTCATTTTATAGCAATGAAGAAAAAAGTAGTAGTCAGGACTACTCTGGTATTTTTCATCCTCTGATCTTTTAATACAACCTCCCACATAGAATCCTCCCACATAGAATTAAATCTTAAAAAAAAATAACAGAAAACTGGTTTTGAATAGTTTTTACCATTGTCTACCACTAATACTTAACTGTTATGCTGAGGTAATGAACCATTTTTATAGTACTTTCACTATGAAAATGAAGCATTTTTTTTTTTTAATGCCAAATGATCACACAGCCAATTGTGACAGAATCTGAGAACTGGAAGGGGATTTTAGTGATCATCTAACTTCTACTTAAGCAAATAATGCAGAAGTTTCTGGGATTTATCATCATACCTTTTGAGTTAACTGACATTAAATTATATGAAAAAAATCACAGTCATCATTTAAGACTATGTGTGCTTAAAAAGTAAAAATAACAATTATTTTGGTTTCTTAAAGAATATTACTTTCTTCCCCTCTTAAAAAAATGGGATTAGGTTGAGAAACAAATGGGAAAGGAATCATTCCTTTAGATTTCTCAAATTTAACACCAAAAGGTTTTGTTCTGCCTGATAGTTTTATATGTGGCTAGCAACTTTAAATTATGCATTCATTTTGGGGAAAACAGTACATTCTTAAAATTAAGACCACTACAAAATGGTGTCTATATTTACATAAATTCTGAACTATTTGAATAGATTTAACCAATCTTATGAAGTCTTCATTTTGCACAACTTAAACTTGTGTGGTATAAAAACTGTAATGATTATAATATACATAATTTACTCTCTAATACAGGGTTTTTCAAATCTGATTAATATTCAGCTTCCTTATAGAAAAATACTCAGATCTCTAACATTTTCTCAAATTATTTTCAGTCATTTCTTTATTCATATGTTCATTTGAAAATGTTTATGAAGTGCTTAATATCTGCTCAGTACTGACAAAGCTTTAGGCTCTTTCCTACTCTTATAAAACTTACATTCTAGTGGAGAGAGACACATAAATATTGATATGTCAGGTACTAAGAAATATCATGAAGGAAAATAAGATAAAGTAGAATTAGTTAATATTTTAATATTTTGGTAACTTAGGAAAGTGAAAGGAGTACCTTTTGTCATCCATGACAAGTCCCTTCCAACCATGCTTTTGTGTGTGTGTGTGTGTGTGTGTGTGTGTGTGTGTGTGTGTGTGTGT